>BMAT01010821.1:14568-28849 GCA_019649035.1 Elysia marginata
TTTCGTGGGTTGTTTTTTTTTGTTTCTTCCTATATTATAAAGTTTTACATGTAGGGACTAATGCTCCAACTTTTTTAAGAGTTATTATGCATCAAATTATTATTAAGCCTGTTAGTTAAATTTTTTTTAAATTTCATGCAACCGTGTGTGTATGCAGCCAGGGGATTAAGTTAGTTAATCTCTTTGATCTTTTTCCAAAAAAAAAAACAACAGAAAATTCAAATTAGTTTAGAAAAATTTGCTGTCTTGTGAAATTTCAGGCAAACTATCTCATCGATTGCTTTGGAAGATTCCACCTCAGTCTGTTGCCAGATCGTAAAACGTGTATAGGTGATGGTGGATCTCTATATAAATTCCCTGCCAAAGTCCAGTTCTGAAAACGTAATGTAGAAAACTAAAGGTTTGTAACGGTGATTAATAGATAGAAGAAGATGAAGGTCATTAGGTGATATCAATGATTCTTCGCCCACCTTTTTTTTCGAAACTCCTACTTACACACGAGCTTCGTCGGTCAAATATAATTTTTTATTTTGAATTTTTTTATGAATTTCTCTCAGATACTATCATGTAGACTCAACCACTCCTACGTTACTTTTGTTGTCCGTGAGTACGTTAGGCCGCTATCAGTGAGTAAAGGTTTTCATCTGGTTGATCCTAAGCTTTGAAGCAAATGTTTTTATTGAGGTTTTACTTTAAAATTAACTTTAAGAAAGAGGATTTTGTAAAATTACCAATACCGTTTTCTCCGAGGCAAAATGTGGTAGTGGTTATGGAATCTGGATTAAGTCACAAAGCTCCAACTAGCAGCTTTCATTTCACTTCTTGCGGAAGTTTCAATTTTCTGTTATTTACAATCTGTTTGAAATGAACTGTATTTAAAGTCATTAAAGCACCACCATGCCATCCAGATTCCAAGCTAAGGTATTGAACCAACAACTGTACCGGCCATCTTGTCATTAATAGCTGTAAACTAAACCCTGAGCCTTTTTAAGTCGGCTGGATTATATATTAGACCTTGACGATAACGTATGAAGTAAGAACACCCATAGGTAGCGTGGGTTTTATAGCAGACTATTGGCTGACGAGCCCCGTAACTCATCAGCCATCTTGGACTTCCTCCGCTATGGGGTTTGTCCTCCTGACTTGTGATTGAAAGGTATTTTTACAAGCCCAATTCCACTTCAAAGGTGCTCTCAGGGCTTGGGTCCCAATGACAATTTACGGGCTGCCACCCAGAGACTAGCGGGGATACCATGACTTAGCCTCAGCCGGTCACATTATACTGACACCGACCCAACCAGTAGGGGCCCGAACTGTGCTCGGCTGTGTTTCGAACCCGCGACCTCTTGGCCACGGAGCGAGACCACTACCAACTGAGCTATCTAGCCCATAAACTCTAGTACCTCGAAGTGACGTCACCAAACCGCCAGTTAATATAGCTCTAAAAACACGGTGACTTGGCCCACTGGCATACTTCCGCTCTTTATTGAGACCTTGTCGGTATATTCGTTCGCCGCAATGCGCCGCAATGTGAGGGCGTTGCTGTCCTGCCAGACCTTCTGAAAATAATGTGAATATATGATATTCATTGTAGTGCAGATGTAGCCTTCTCAGTTTGTGAAACAATGGCCAAACCAGCAGCCATGATCGATATAAAGCATATGAGGTACATAGTCATCGGAGAGAATGACTCCTCTTGGCTAAACCTCATAAAGTCTACGACCAAAAGAGCTAAAATGAGAGACAGAATTACAGAAAAAAATAGAGAGAGAGAGACAGAGAGTTCTACTTAAAACCATAGTTCTTGTTTTGAACCGCAATGACCAAATCAGGTAGGGCAATAGTGGTATGATGTAATGATAATTATAAATTTAAAAATAATTCTAAATTGCCTCAAAATTTTCTTCCGTTCCTTTAGCCAAAGAAACAGAGGGGCATAATTGTGTACAGGAGAGCGTCGTATACATGTACATCAAATATGGCCACTCACCGTCCTTACAGAGACAGTGATAATAAGCAACGCTGTCAACTAATACCATTCGTATCATGCCCAAAAATCCGCTTACATACGTTTGTGAATCTTGTTAGAACTACATAGATAAGCAAGAACTCACGAGAACAGGGAAAAATCACAGCTACAGGTTAACTTTTTCTTCAATCAATTATTGTTTATCAGAAAAAATTAAACTGAAAGCAATGATTTTATGTGCAAAAGTGTACTACAATTTAACTTTTCTTGAAAATTCATGAAGTTTAAGATAGCAACAAAATTATTTTACGCGAACAAAATAGGTTTCTATAAACAATCAAACCCGAAGAAATGGTGACGAAGTAAGCCCACTTTTCTCTAGTAGAGTAGAAATGCACTCTTCATTTTTTTAAAGTAGCATTTTTTCGACTGAGAATTGTCCCTACAAACCAGATCCCGCGCCCACGACTTATTAAAAACTACAACTTGTAAGTGCCCACAACAACCTACAAATATACATCCTGTAGGGGCCCACGACAACCTACACCCTGTAGGGACCCACAACCTACTGCAAACTACAACCTGTAACTTCGTGTGTAAGGGCCCACAACAACCTACAAATGTACATCCTGTAGGGGCCCACGACAACCTACATCCTGAAGGGACCCACAACCCACTGCAAACTACAACCTGTAACTTCGTGTGTGAGGGCCCACAACAACCTACAAATATACATCCTGTTGGAGCCCACGACAACCTACATCCTGTAGGGGCCCACTACCTACGACAACTTAAACCCTGTAGGGGCCCACAACAACCTTCATCCTGTAAGGTCCCACAACAACCTACATCCTGTAAGGGCCTACAACAACCTATAAATGTACATCCTATAGGGGCCATGACAAGCTACATCCTGTAGGGAACCACATCCTACTGCAACCTACATCCTGTAGGGGCCTGCAATCTTGTACAGCCCATATCCTGTAGGGGCCCAAAACCTACTACAACCTAGATCCTGAAGGGGCCCACAACCTTCTACCATCCTGTAGGGGCCTGCAATCTACTACAACCTAAATCCTGTAGATTTTATTTGTAGGGGCAACTCCCAATCGAATTTGCCTTTTCAAATTAGCATTTTAAAGATGTACAGCAAATGCGGCATTGGCGATTTTAAGGTGTTTCCTCGTACTGACTTGTTGCCGCCCATGGATCTCAAAAACTCTGTTCAGACATATTTTGAAATGAGGGGAGGTTAACGCGTAAAACCTTTTTAATTGAAGAAATCCTGTTATCTCCCGTTTAATGTTTCTTTTCATTTTTTTTTATCTCGGTTTCGTTTTTTTTTTATCAATCTGATTCAGTTACTAACTACTAAGCTAGCGTTGTTTGCCGATTTTCACATCAATCAATCTGATTAAGTTACTAAGCTAGCCTTGTTTGCTGATTTTCGTATCAATCTAATTAAGTAACCAGTACTAAGCTAGCCTTGTTTGCTGATGTTCGTATCAATCTAATTAAGTTACCAGTACTAAGCTAGCATTGTTTGCTGATTTTCACATCAACCAATCTCATTAAGTTACTAAAGTAGCCTTGTTTACTTTTCCCACATCAATTCGTTTATATTTTATTTATTAATACACTGTATTATTCTCTTTAGGGAAATTTGGCTTCATTACTCAGCGTAACAGTCGCCACAGAGCAGCGCCACTAATGCCCCAGCAGACCAGTTCTTTTGAAAGCCACTTTCAACCCATATCTTGAGTGTTGCATGTGCATATCACAAACTCAAGAATTGCCTGCTGCAGGGTACCCATTTTATAGGTGGGTGGACTGGGGATAGTTAGAATTAATTGCTCTCTCAAGGCAATTGCAACATGGCATGGTCAGGAATCAAATCTGCGATTGCTAGTGCTGATCAGTCACCTACGCTGCTCCCAATTAAGTTAATAAACTAGCCTTTTTTGCTGCTGTCCATAACTATATATCTAATAAAGTTACCGGTACTAAGCTAGCCTTGTTTGCTGATGTTCATATCAACTAAGCTATCTTTGTTTACTGATGTTCATATAAATTTACATGTAATTGTCTCGGATTCTATCCAAGTCACAAGGCCTTTATAGGCTTTCAAAATTCAGTGGGTGTTCAGAAGGTAATTTTGGTTATTTTAGATATTGGAGTAAAAGCCATTTCTGGACAGTTTTCTCATCTAATTCATATTGAAATTTTATGTTTTAAGAGTTGTGCTTGAATTGGTGTGGTTGCCAAGGCATTTACACCTTTACAGTTGTCTAAACTTTCTCCTCTTTCTGAAATTTCACAAGTCTCAACCCTGCACATTTCAAACAGGTATAAGTATAACTTCACACAGAAGCATGATTATAGATCTTTTTTAATTGCTGTATCTAAAGTAGAGAAAATAAACTTTTCTGTATTGATATCAATTTCAGACTATCTTCCTATTTCGATATTACCTTAGGCTGATTTGGATTGGTTACAAGACAATTAAGTTACTACGCGAGCCTTGTTTGCTGATTTTCACTTAACCCCAAAGATTCTCTTGGATTTTTATCACAGGAAGAGAATGTGGGGGTGAGGAAAATAGTGTCAATTGACGTGTATGTAGACGTTTTGTATGGATTTTTGTAGTTTCCAAAATAATGGAAGGAAAATGAAGACTTAGAAATCTTTTATAAAATATATAGCAAGGTCTTCTTTGTATGCGAATACCTTGTGTTTTATATGAGTCAAAATGCTAAGACTGTGACATCTTGGAGATGCTGATGGCTATTAATCATGTGAGCCTAGGTGTCTAGAAACAAATTTCCAATATGCCATTTGTTTAAACTCACTGCACAACAGTCTCACTTTTCATTTTCTCCCTTCCTGATTGGAAAAAACAATAAACTTCGAAGGAGAACAATCAATAAGAACAAAATACTAAGCTGAAGACAAATTTTATTTAAATCAACAAGCGTTTGTATACGAAAAAATTATTCAACATTTCTCACGATGTAGAATTGCGTCATTAAGTATTATGTCATAACACTTAAGATAACCTTACTTAATAATATAAGAGAGGTCTTTTCCATTTTATTACCTCCTCTTGTGAAGAGGATGAAAAAGAAAAAAAAAAGAAAAAAACATCAACAGTACATGAGTTCCTTTGAAAGATCAGTACTGATAAAATGCAGTTGATGCATACTTCAAAGTAAATAAAATGACACCTTTTATTATCTCCAATCAATTACAGAGATTCCTATTTTTTGTTATATTCATTTATGTAATGATTGAAATCAACCTCAACTTAAACTCAATTTTAGGTCCTTGTGGTGCTGGCTTTACCAAGACTCCACCATAAAACTCGCTTCATAGATCTCTACCACAGACATTCGACTGAAAGTTATGTAATGTGGTAACAGATCTTTAAATTCAGGTCTTTCACTCAAACAGTGAAAAAAATTACGAATATTCAACATAATTCATGTATTTTTAAGTAAGTTAAAATTCAAAAAATAAAAATAAGAATGGGGTTGTGTTTAAAAAATGAACACATGAGACTTTTTGCATGATACATATATACATACAAACTTTCACCAGTTTTGAATCCCTAAAAAAGTACATATGTCTTGCATTCTGTCCAAATGAGTCGTAAGTCGGAAGGCTTAGTTTGGAGATATAGGCTTTTTAAGTTAAAAAGGTGTTCAGAAGTCAAATTTTTTAAATCTTAGATATTGACACTAAAACCTTTTCTAAACAGTTTCCACCCCTGATGGGTGTTCAAATTTCGTTGTTTAGGTGTTTAATTTTATTTGGTATGATTGCTGATGCCTCAATACCTTTGTAGTTGTCTAAACTTTAAATGCTGTTTTCTCCCTTTTCTGAAGTTTCACAAGTGCTAACCCTGTCTACTTTAAACGGTTATAACTTCATACAGAAGTATGATAGAGCTTTTCTGTTTGTTGTATTTAAAAGTAGAGAAAATACGCTTTTCTGTAATACCAATATCTGTCTATCTTCCAATTTCGACTTAAGACTCATTTGGACTGGTTGCAAGACATATTCTTTGTTTTTCTCTTTGGCCATTCTCATTTACAATCCCCCTCTCTAAAAGCAGTTTTCCATTCTGTATGTCTCTTTCATCAAACCATCTCTCTATCACTCTCCTTTTTCATCCTCCTCTATCTTACAACAATTTCTTTTTCTCAGTCAGTCTGTCTGTTTGTTTATCTGTTTCCCTAGCCACCAAACCCCCACCCCCTCTCTCTCTATCTGTCTCTCGCTCTATCCCTTTTGACCCGCTCTGCAAAACCTAAGTTGCTTTCTGTCGTTTCCAAAACTTTTTCACGTCATCATGACCAGCTTTAGTTACGATGATAACTCTCTTCTCTGGCATTTCCCACACGAGCACATCAATGTCCTAGATGGAGAGAAAACAGAAAGATAAGATAAGATATTTCTATATTAAAAATTCAAACCTACATAATATAAAAATACACTCACAGTTTACATAAAATGTTAAGTGTATAATAATTAGTGCAAAGCACTGTCAGATGCTAGGAGACATTAACTGAGAGTAAGAGGGACGGGAAGAATGAGACACTGAGAAAAAAAAGGGAGGGAGGGAAAACACAAATACTCATTAAGTTTTCTGAGGACTCAACTATTCAAGGTTTATTGTGCAACTTCAAAGAATGTTGTTTTGAAGAAGTCAAATATTTTGTATGTTGGTGTGAGAAAAATTTCCTTATGTTAAATGTCAAGAAAACAAAGGAAGAGATTATTGACTTTAGAATAACGAAGAACCTTGAAATTAATGATGTGTCAGTTGAAACCGTTGGCTCTTACAAGCGTTTAGGTTTTACCCTTGAAAATGAACTGATCTGGTATGCGTATGTTAATGTTTTAAGCAGAAAATTGAACAGGAGGCTGCTTTTCCTTAAAAAGTAAGTTCTTTATGTGAATGAAAGCATTCTGAAAACTTTCTTTCAAGCTCTCATTTAAAGTGTTATTACATTTGTTATAAGTTTTTGGGGAGGCAACATCACAGAAGGGGACAAACAAAGAATAAACAGATCCATTAAAAAGGCTGGAAAACTGTGGGTGAGGAGATGCCACTTTCAAACGATCTGTATTAAAAATATTCTTTGACTGAAGCATTAAACATAGTAAATGATGCCTGCCACCCTCTTGGGAATGCATATTAGATTTCAGGAAGATCAGGAAGATTCATTACTACCTACAGTGAACCAAAACGTTACAACAAAACTTTTGTTTCGGTAACATCTCGAAAATCGCCGGAAACAAAAATGGCAGGTATATGTTAATTTCAAGACTTTGCTTTCTTTTATCTATGCATTTTATATGTTTGTGAATTTATGGCCATAAGGAAATACGTGAGAGAGGAGAGGAAGAGAGTGAGAAAGCAAGAGAGAAACTTGCTTCTGTCATAAAGGAGCAAGTTTGTCATACAGTCTTGATGGTAGGTTAGTATGAGGGTTTATTGTGTTTTGTGATTAACTGTAAACTAAAATTGCCCAACTGTATGCCATTTATTTCAGCACCAATGTCAACGTCAAATTTCCGGTAATGGATCAATAAAACGTATTTTATGTTATCTTATCTTTTCTTAAAACAGACAGACAAAGAAGAAGAGCGATAAAGGTGGAGCATTTAAAAAAGAATGAGAATTGAAATAAGGAGGGGAAAATGTGTAAAAGATGGGAACAAGTGTCAAAAACAGAGAGAGGAAGATGGGTAAATAGGATACAGAAAGGGAGGAGCAGAAGAGGGTAAAGACAGAGAGAGAGCACATGAATAACAGAAAGAGAGAGAGAGGAATCGATCGGATCATATTTAACTACATAACCCCCAGTATATCAAGACACCTCTTACTTATTTACTAACAATAAAAAAAAACTTGTCTTGCAACCAGTCCCAATGAGTCTTAAGTCGAAATTGAAAGGTAGTCAGGTATTGGTATCAAAGACAAGCTTATTTCCTCTACTTTCAAATACAACAAATTGAAAAGCTCTATCATACTTGTGTATGAAGTTATAGCCATTTAAAATCAACAGGATAGGGTCTTTTGAAATTTCAGAAAAGGGAGAAAATTGCATTTAAGCTTAGACCACTATAAAGGTGTAGAGACCTTGACAATCATACTTTTTAAAATTCAACAGATAAAACCTAATTATAGTTTTAAGATAAACCAGGTGTGAAAACTGTTCGGAAATGGTTCTAGTCTCATTATCTGGAAATAAAAATTTTGACTTCTGAACATCCACTCAACTTTGAAAGCCTTTACCTCAAAACTCAGCAATTCGACTTACGACTCATTTGGACAGAATGCAAGACATTTAGACTACTAAGCCCAAGCAAGATTAACCTAGTCTATATTGGAAAACAGCAGCTTAGATAAGATAACTAATAATATTGAAAAAAGAAAGCCTCTTGGACAAGATAAGATTGGAAAAAAGCATTTTAGATAAGATAAGATTGGAAAACAGCATGTTAGATAAGATAATTAATAATATTGAAAAAAGAAAGCCTCTTGGATAAGATAAGATTGGAAAAAAGCATCTTAGATAAGAGTAGATTGAAAAACAGCATGTTAGATAAGATAACTGGTAAGATTAGGAAAACAAACAAAACTGTTTAAAATAATAAACAAAACCAGTTACTTTTGCATAATTTCTCAGCAGTTCAAAGTCTGCCTGGGACAGGAACTGGTTGTACATCACACCGTCAGAGAAGCGGATACGATCTCTCTCCAGCTCCCACAGCTTGACCTGATCTGAGATGGTTGCCGGTAGTACTGGGGTCTACAGTGTTAAGGGGAGTGTTAAGTTGGAGAAAGGATATGGGATGGGGGGAGATAAACATTCCTTTACAAACTATATGTAATTGGTATGGTAAAATTATCCGTGTAGGCGTTTTAAATATTCATAACACATGATGAAGAAAATGATAATGGCAGAATCAGAATAAAACCAATGATGATTATGATGACGTGTGTAAGAGAAAGAGGTAGGGCAATATTAGATTCACAGGGTGATTTTAATTCTAAAATACAACTTTGAACTTTCAAGCCCCGTAAAGATGTGATAATCATGAAAGTATAGATAAGTGCAAAGACAGAGAGGGCTACTGAACTCAAATAGGCATGATGATGATAATGGTGGTGATAATGAACAAAAAATGATAATCATGATGATGATGATGATGATTGACAACGGCGATGACAATGACAAAGGCGATGATGATGATGATGATGATGATGATGATGATGATGATGATGGTGATGATTGTGATGCCTATAGTACCATGATAAATTTGAGGTTCAAAATATAATTCACGCTAAATGGGAACTTTTGGGATTGGGCTCTTTTGTAAGGAATATTGTGATGAAAAAATGTTTGGGTTGCGCAAATACAATGTAAAAAGAGTGTGAACGGGAAAAAAGGAAAATGGCGTCACAGGGTAGTCTTGGCCATGGGGATCTTGGAAAACATTATGAATGAGTCTTGCTGTTTTTATTTAGTTAATAAACTGTTATATTATTAAATTCAATGAAGTCCATGAGTTTATTAGAAAATTTAATACCCCTAGACCAAGGGACTTCTTAACAATGATGACGGTGTTTTGAGAACAGATGACCAAAATCTAATGCTGCTCAGCACAATCAAAGAAAAGTAACTGCACTGAAAACTATATGGACAATGATGCCCTTGGATTATCCTTGGCAGACTGCAGCATGCAACAGTGACAATGCTGTTAAGAGAAGGACCTCTGATGGTGATGATAATACAACTGGTAACACGTTACAATAACGATGACTCTGATCTTCAGAGGTGATGAAAATCATTATATTCACCTAGGGCTACTTTTTCACTCTTACACGTGTGAAGCTTAGACCCATTAAATAAAAGAATTATAAGAACAGAAAGGGAAAACCAAGTATAGATTTTACTACTATTAACATAGGGAGAGTATTTAGACTTTAAAAATAAAAAAAAAAAAAAACGAACCAGCTTAAAAAGCATTAGAAAGACAATCTTGATGCATAGCATTAGAGTTTTTCACTTTACAGCATTTTGTAAACAGAAAACACTACAATAAAGTTTACAAGTAATCCATCTGGCACTCACATTTTTCATCATTTCTGGATGTGCGTGACTGACCAAAAAGTGGAGAATCTGCAGAAAAAAACAACTCATATAATATAGTTCATGGACAGATTAAAAAAATTACAGTAAATGTTTTTCGAATTTTTAACCTGCTCTATCAAGTGTTTTAAAAAACTTGTATGACTTGGTATTCACTTATTAAACTGTTTTTAATATCTGCATCTTTGAATAATGGCTGTGTGATGGCTGATATCTAAATAATCATTTTTATCAACTAAGAAGAACCTCATTCTATTGGTAGGTACAAATGTTTTTTTTTTTTATTACTGTTATTATTATTATTATTATTACTATTATTATTATTTTTATTCTTATTATTTACAGTGGACCCTGTATCCAACAACCTTGGATTTAAATCCCTTGCATTTAACAAACTGAAATGAAGTCCCAATTTTTCTCTTTTTTCCTCTTTACAAACAAACTTTAATAGAACAAATTTACTTCTAATCCACCTCATTTTCAACAAATTAGAAGTGAAACTGAAACGACTTGTGGATCTGTTTCTAATTTATATTTCAGATAAATGTTAACTCCTTTATCAGCAAGAGAGCTACATATATAAGAGTGAAAGAGAGAATACACATATTACCGCTACACCACATCAGAGGAAAAAAACACTAATTTTTCAATACTTGCGGTTTTGTTCTATCTTTTCTGTCTTTGAAAGTTGAAAGGTAGTGGAGAATTTCTTCATTTCATTCGTTCTGGAGCATTTTAAGAGACATTGTTTTCAGCGAACTTTCTAAATTTTCCCAAGAAGTTACTCAAATCAGAGGTCCACTGTATTATATTTGCAGAAGCACTGTTTTTTGTTGTTTGTTGTTTTGCTAATATAAACCTTTTAGAAAACCCATGACAATTTCACTCTTGCCCCTTAAAGTCAAAAAGTTCCATCTGAATAGATTTTAGTTGTAAATGGAACCATTTAGCTTTAAACCTGAAAACTTTTAGCTTCAGGAAGTTTCACAAAATCTTTTGTTAAAAAATCAAAATAGCCTACACCTCTGAGTAATGTAGAAAACTGCCACTCCTAACTCATCAGGAGTATCAAAACTGAAAGACACATAGCAACACAACAAATAACAATTCAAGAGGAAAGAAAAATCTTTTGAAAATGTTTTCATAAAAAGTGTCCTTTTTCTACAAACCCCAAAACATATTAGATATTCAACAAACTACATGCACCGCACTTACTTTCCTACTTTCTTAACTTTGGTGATAAATAAAATAAATAAAAAGAATACAGGTAGGCTTTTTCGTCAACAACTATGAAGCAGCAGGGAAGACAAGCAATGCCAGTTATCATAAAAAAATATCTGAAACATTTTTAAAACCCAGCAGAGCTGGTCACCTGCTCAGCTGTGATCCCTCTGCTCATGGCAGCCCTGACGCTAGCCCTGGTCAAGTTGGCGACTGCCAGGTTGGGAAATCTGTGATGTGCAGACAGATTGTAAAAAAGTCAGTGGGTATTGTTTTACTCAATAGTGAACTTAAAGGTATATATCATCAGAGGGCTATAAATATAGCCAAAGTCTGAATGACAACAAGTTTGAACTATGATATAGATCAATTCTGTATACTTTTTAATCATCTAACATTGAAATTATATAAATATATTTGAACATCATCGCTTTAAAGTTTGTAGAAATAGTTTTTTTATGGGCCTAAAACATAATAATTTTAAAAAAAAACTTGTTATTTCACACCATAAAAAGTGACAAAGGTCAGATGGCCACTCTTTCTATGAAATAGGATAATTGTATACTAGTAGTTTAGACATGAAGGGGTTTGATGCAGAGGAACAAGTTCAAAGTTTTTCTGCCGATTTATCTAAAACTCACAAAATCATTCTCCAGTTTGAGACAAAGGAGAAGGTTCAACTATTTGAAAATATTCTAGAACATAATCTTCTATTTCAAAAAGGTAATAGTGTGCCTTCGTTTCCTGATTTTTTTTTTCTTTTCAATTATATTACGAAATTTTTTACCTATTGGTGTTCTACTGATGTAAAAGAGAAACATTTACATGCCTAATTGAAATGTCTCCAAACAAAATGTGAATGTCTGAATTTTTATTTGAGAAAGCAATTTTTAACAAGCAGATTTATCACTCTCTCCCTCTACATTTTAAATCAAAAGAATTTCTTATGCCTGTTCACAAAATTTTGATAACTCATTGCAATTTTTTTACCTTTGGAAGGTCAGTAAAATGCATTGTGGCAAAATATGGACAGCTTGCAATATGAAAAATTGCACCCGTTGCTTGGTTGGTTGGTTGTTTGAATTTTAACATCCCAGTCAACTACAAGGTTACATCAGAGACGGCGCATGGGACAATTGAAATTGTGCTGCCACACTGTGATGTAAGGAGCGCTTGCACACACCACACCCAGTCACATTTTCCTGACACCGGGCCGACAAGACTTAACACTAAATCCATAATGCCTGACAACAGGCGGATCAGCTGCTGATGCCAATTTTAAATTCCTTGGTTTGACTCGGCCGGGGATCCAACCATCCACCTCCCGATCTCTGAGCAAGTGTCTTACCGCTAGGTCACAGAGCTGGTTGCACACGTTGCAAAATATTTATTAGCCAACCAGCTACATTCTATCTTTTGTTACAAGAATTTCTCTTTTATACAAAAGGATTAAGTAAATCTTGCTTTGTTACGTCTTGCACTGTAAAATTAAAAAATATCAAGTTAAGTGACATGAACACGATAAATAAGACAGTTACCTGTAGAGCATTTCACAGAATAAAGCCAGCAGCGCCACCTGGAGGGGAGAATCTGTGTAAGCATAGACGCGGTAGTTGGTCTCTACCACGATGAAACCAGGTCGGTGTGTGTCAAGTTTGGCGCTGGCTGCCACAGCTTTGGACACACCAGAGACAATATTGATCGCCAGCCGAGTCGGGTAGTAACGATGAGACTTTCGCTGAAATGTGTGAGCAAATAAACAACAAACTTATGATCTGATATAAATATATTTTTTTTAAAAACGCAGTCTGAAGACTTCACACATTTCCCACAGCAGGCCAATACACACCAGAACAAATTCAACTCATTTTTCACAGTATTACAGTAGGCTCTTTAATGCTAAGTACCAACATTATACAGCTTTCAAGCACTGCCTCTTTCTTGCATTGGCTTTTTCTGGTATTACTTTTTTTTGTGAGGAAACTACTCTTGAATTTAAAAGAGTTGAAAAAAATTTGATTATCTACAGCTGCAAGAGAGACTATATAATGGGACCAGGTTAGAGACCCCATACGTGGGATGCCACCTTCTCTGGAATGTAAAAAAGTTGAAAAAAAAATGTATATATCTATGGATGTAAGAGGGATTGTGCAATTATGCCAAGTTTCCACATAGAGACCCCACACATGGGATGCCACCTTCCTCTCATCCTGTAGCTAAATATACTTTGAGAAAAAAAAAAGTTTAATTACCGTTTTCTTTGAAAACGACTCACCTTTCTTTGGTAGACAAGACCAAATTCTCGCAGATGCTGGAGAAATCTGAGTTGATTTTCGTTCATGTCTTCAGCACTGTAGTCCTGGTGGAAAAAAAAAGAGAAGCAAAATAATAGCCTTTTTTCTGTATCAGGCTCTGAGCACAAAGGATCAAACTGTTCGATTTGGAGGTTGCTCGAAATCAAGTTGAAAAGTCACAGTAAATCACTGTTTCAAGCTTATCTCTGTGAAGAGTCCCCAATCAAATAAGCTTAAGAGTTACAACAAACAAGTGCCAATGAACTTCAGGATTATTCTCTATGTGCAAGATGTCCAGTATGTACACAAAGAAAAATCTTCAAAACCAAAAAAAATCCTTTGCCAAATGTGTCTCCTAAGCTTGGAAAGCGCAGGTCTTCGATGAATTAAAACTGTATCTTCAGTTTGTCAATGATAAGTTTGTCTCACCAAGTGAAGTTTTGCTTCTTCTGAGAAGAAATAAAAGTCACTTTGAAAAAAGTGCCATAATTTCTTATCATTGAGCTTAACAACTAAAGATCTATAGACCATGTCTTGTTCAAACTGATTGCATCATACCCAGTCACGTGCCCTGCCTGTCACAAAAGATGAATGACTGATGTATAATAGTTACTGACAAGAGAGGGGCAATT
>BMAT01010822.1:15701-26689 GCA_019649035.1 Elysia marginata
AGCTAACTATAGTATATCACTGGTGCAGGCAAGCCAACAAGGGACCCACTCTGTCAATCTTCTTTGCATCGCATCTTGTTGTGTCCCTTGCAATGATAAAACTGCTACACTCTTTCAGATCTTATTGTTGACGAACCAATGACTGTAACACTCCTTATACAGACAGCGACGAAGTGGATTAATAATGATATAAGTACTTTTTAAAACATAAAGCGAGGTGACAGACAGGGCTGAGTGCTTTCCCCGAAACTTTGTTTTCTAGACAGTAGAATAATCAAGAGAAACTTTGAGGGGCATCCAGGAATTCAAGTTGGGGACACAACATTAACAACATAAGATATGCTGACGACCCGGTACTTACCACAGAAAATGAAGAAGACTTCCAACGACTGTTTTATATCTCTGGAAAAATTAAAGTTGAAACAAAGGACTGAAACTAAATAGTAAATAGACAGTCGTGATGGCCATCAGTCGGTCTAAAACTAAACATAACTATCAACATATGCAAACTACATGTGAAACGGCTAAAGCAGTTCAGGTAAATAGGAACCTAAATCTCAGGTGATGGAAGAATAACATAAGCGAAAATGACCTTTTGAAATCATTTAAACAGGACAAAAAGTTCGACTTCAGTGTTGTATAGAGCCCATCTTAATGTATGGATGCGAAGAGTGGAAAATCTCGAAACAGTCACAGAAAACATTGGAGGTAATAGAAATGTGATTTTTGAGAAGAATGCCTTGAATACTATTGACGGTAAGGAAATCAAACGAATTAGTCCTGAATAGAGCGCAAACAAAAAGGTCACTCACAAACTAAACTCACAACTGCCAGGCAACCTTTTAAGACATATGATGAGAAGTGAAAGGCTTGAACATCTACAGACAATAGAAATGTTTAAAGTACAAGAGGAGAAGATGATAGAAGGACTGACAGTGGCAATGAAGTTTGGGGGTGAAAGAGTGATGGATACAGAGGGAGCAACGAGAGATGGAGAAATGTTGAAGGACGTGCTTCATTGCACGGCACTTCAATCAGATGGCGATGTTAAGGAATGTCAGTAGTGATGGAGTGACAGCATTTAAATAATCCGACGAGTATCAATTTTATTTTTTCGCATTATAATTGCTCGATTATGAAAGCATAGTGCTAAAATTTGGGACAGCGTGACAGAGTGGTTAGCGCGTTGAACTCGAGATTTGGCGGTCGCGTTCGATTCCCAACCGTGTATTGTTGCAATTGCTTTGGGAAAATAATTTACCCTAGTTTTCCCCAGTCCATCCACCTGGAAAATGAGTAACAAGCTACAGGCAATCATGCTTGAAGCTTGTGATATGCGCCTGCAACACTCTGCATATAGGTTAAAAAAGGCTTTCAGATGTACTGGTCTGCTGGGGCATTAAATGGCGCTGCTTTTGTGGCGACACAGTTACACTGAGTAACGAAGCCAAATTTCCCGAAAGGGATTTATAGTGTCATAAATAGGACATTGTAAAGAACCGCCTGCTGCGACAATATTCGGCTAGACTTATCTTTTAAAATTGTGTTTTCTTTAGACACACATAATTTTATCGCCAACACAGTGATTTCCTTTGTTAGTTGTTAATACTGATTATACTGGCAGCCACGGCCAGCTTCCCTGAACCACAGAGTTCTATTAATATCACTAGAGAGCGCAAGACAATGGCTGCTTCTTTATGTATCGTATAGATACGGAAAACGGCGATGTAACTGGGTCTGAGAAGGTGGGACGGGGAGACTGTGACCTGTGGAGACCGCCAAACCCTTTTTGCAATCTTAGACCCAATAATTGATTTGCTAAATGAATGCACCTTCCCAATTGCATATTTATTAGCATGGTCTACTTGCTGTTTTACAAGTGAGTTTTAAATTGGGACATCGTCTAATGCCACTGCCGCCTCTAGTGCCCTTAATAGAACTCGAGAATTAAACTGACATGAGGGAACAATATACCGGTAATTTTTTAGGATTTGCAGTGATCTAACATTTCATAAAGAGTCGGCAATGAGCCTGACCTGAGCAGGGTCACTCTCTTGTGCATTTCTTCATGCCTAGATCGTGGAATATGCGCCCCCTGGACACATGAAGTCTCGATTTAAAACCATGAAAGAGAAAAGGGAAAGCAAAATAGGATGACATACAGAGCGCAAGATAGACAGACAAAAAAGAGTGACACATAGAGCAATGGAGAAATGGAGAGATTGTATGCTTGTCGATAAAAGAAAACAAAAACAAAAGCTACCAAAGTTTACCAATGTCTCCGTCACCCAAGGCACATCTATTCACTTTAACCATCAAGGGGCACAACCGTTTTAAAATTTTTGAGTATAGTGGGTTTTTTTCTTGGAGCCGAACTGATTTACAAATGTGCGCCGGCACTATCATGTTTTCCTCTACAATAGGGGCTGCAATGCGTTTAAAAATCATGTAAGAACAATCTTATACCCAACGTGACCTCGGGTTCAACGAGAATGTAAAGTCAGGCCCTACTGTCTCGTTATATGCAAGGTCCACTGCTGCTGCTGCTACTACTACTACTACTACCACTACTACTACTGCTGCTACTACTACTACTACTACTACTACTACTACTACTACTACTACTACTACAACTACTACTACTACTACGACTGTTGCTGCTGCTGCTACTGCTGCGGCTGCTGCTAGGGTTGCCTCTCATTTTAAAACATGTTTCTATTGTTACTTCTGTCACCTCATAGTAGGCTACTGCATCATATTACAGCGGCAGTTTACTTAACAGTATAACTTAATTAGTAGATATAATAACCCTTCTCCCCGTTTTCTTCAACAGAAGCATCTAACATGGGAGCATCACTATGGGACAAGTTGTGGCTGTGGTCCAACGCGAGTATCGTTACTGTCATGGTTCTCTTTTCGATGATAAAGGGGATTTTCCAGGCCGGAGTGACCAAGTACTTCTCCTGGAAGAAAATTGACCGCCCTGCCATCTTGAATGACTTTGCTTATGGCGAACATGGATATCTGCATCTAGAGGTGGGTTTTACAATTTGAATTAAGATAATTATAGAAAAGATATGTTAAACAATGTTCTTAATTGAAATTGTCCAGGTTTTAAACGTGATACTACAACTTAAAAAAAAACAAAGAGAAAAGCTAAACGTCGAAAAACAATTTTAAAAACCTGATAAAATTTCCTCGAGAGTGAGCAAATAACTACGACGTAATACATGAAAAACATGAGGAAGGAAGGAATGTAAGTCCCGTCACTCGCTGACATCAGATGTCCAAAATGAACAGACTACTAATCTATCCACCTCGACTCATTTTAAGTGACATCAGTTACTATGGGCAACGTTGGAAGAGGGCAGAATGCCAAGCCTTTTGATTTAATTGGCGATGGTAGGCAAGTAAACATTGGCATAATTAACGTGCCAATAGGCTCTTTATGTTACCAATTGCAGAACTCATCAGCTATTTAATGTTTCTGAAACAAACTGTACCGCCTTTTTTTCCTAAGCCTGTCTGATCTTTTAAACACAATGATGACCTCTGTGTCTTATTCTGTAAACCTTAATTTATGAATAATTTTATGGGGGCAATTTTTTTATTTTCGTTTCTTAAAAGAACTTTGTATAGAAATGATAAGGATAAAGTACTTGGACGATAAGTACTTCCAATTTCACATTATCATTCTACATCTCTCTTTCTTTCCACCACTGCCCAGGACTTGAGAATCCATTACGTAGCAAGTGGCCCAGAAGATAAACCTCTAATGTTGTTCCTTCATGGATTTCCCGAGTTTTGGTTTTCTTGGAGACATCAGATCAAAGAGTTCCAGAAAGATTACAGGTAGCAAATAACATACGCTATTACATCTACGTTGCGGTTCACCACAAGCATATTGCTAAATAGTGTCAAATGAAAAGCTTTATGAAAAAAAAATAACAATAATTATCTAAAACTTTTTTGGGGATAAACGTTGGTTTTATTTAAAATACATTTTTCGATCTGAAATTACAAAATACTCAGACCATACCTTTATCACACCGAACCGGTTTTTATTACATTACCTGTATATGTGATTATTGTTTGATGTGACTTTATTTTTCTAATAAAGTGGTTAGATATATTTCTTCGCTCTTCTTCTGATGTTGATGTTTAGTTTATTTTTACGATCGCTGTGTACAGTCCCCGTTGTGTCTGTGCGCTCACGCTCATTAACAAAATATCTTGTTTACAATTCTGCCATGTTGAATATCCTGCAGTTGGACACCATGCTGTCCTATAAAGACAACTAGAAAAAAAAATTGGACAACCTGCGAAATAAAAAGAAAATAAATTGGACAAGGAAAAGGATATAGAGAACGTGAGGCGAAAATATTTCCATTTTGCATCCTAGCTTCGAGAACGCCTATGCGCTTTTTCTTAGACGCCCGCAACGTTCGTTAAGACCTGATATATTTTGGCTCTGGTTCGATGTGCTGTATTATACTCACACTTAGCTTATTTTACTCTTGTTATTTATTTAATTGATTATCTACGACTACATCAAAGCGGTGCACCTAACCGTGAAAACATTTCTTCAAAGACTTTTATAAAGCGATTGCTGATCTTCTCTGCATCTACTGGCAGCAAGAAAGTTAATCATCCACAAGAACTCAGCCACCGGGGTCTTGTTTAGTTCGGCCTATTCCGAGCCAATGGAAGAAAAAACGAAAAAAAAACTTCCAGCCCCTGAGAAATGTTGTTTTTTCGACGATTCATTAATCATATGTCACTGGGGTAGTTTCCCAGTTGCTCTCAGGAAGGCGACACAGCTCTGCGGATTTGTCTGTAGGAGTTAAAGGGTGGGCCTTGGCCAGAGGTGTTTTTCTCTTTCTTCTTTTAGCCTGGAGCAATGTAATAAGACATGCTTCATGTCATCCAGCTCCCCGGGACAGTCTTTGCAATTTGGGTCGTCGATTACTCCGATCTTATGCAAGTAATAGTTAATTATAGGGCTATTTCCAGTCGTTCTCAGCTGATTCAGAAATACTCAATCTTTTCTTCAAAGACTGGCTTCTTTTCTGCGGTCTGGAGTATGTTTTTCCATTATTTCGAGAGATGCTTCTTCTTTCAGCTCATAACTTAAATAAAGGTCTTTTACTCTTTTAGGGATGAGGGCTTCTGCTGTAGCCTGGTCGATAGGCGCTTCTGCTTGATCAAGCGCGGCCACTTCTTTTACCAAAACATCGTCCATTTCGTTCGTGGCAGAACATCAGGTCGCGGCGTGGCGGTGGCTGTTCCGGACGCTCCTCCAAACGTTGCGCATGTAGTCGCGACACACGTCATCTTCGTAGGTCTCCATGCTAGAGCCACGGCCCTGGCTCCCGGCGCCGCTAAAGCTGCCATTGGAGACCACGGGCGTGTCCTCGCTGCCAGAGTCGCTTTTGTTTGACATTGATGGGCAAGAGAAGGGAAATACAGCGAACGAAACAATGAGCACACAAAAGCAAAGAAAATACAACATACTGTATCCCTACGCTAGTGCACCTAACTTAACTACTGTTTAACAAACAGTTATTAAAAGACATCTTTTTCAGAATAGCTCTCTCATCTACATTACACCAGGCTTCACTTAAGATTTCAGAGTATCTGGTGAAAGAAGCACGCGATTAGAAGTGCCGCTTAAAGTTGCTGCTGTTTGCATCTATCGCTGCTGCTGCCGCCGCTGTTGCCGCCTCTCGATCGCTGGTGCTGCTTCTAGTGCTACACGCTAGATCGTTACAGAAGAAGCTTGCATGCTTTTGAAATCGCCGCTGCAGCAGTGCAAAAACACTAGCGCTTTGCAAAGATAGACGGTTAGCATTTACGATAAGCTGAGTTATGAAAACGAGTTCCTAAAACACCTGGACTTGTGAAGAAACGTGCACTTTACAGCTAAAGAAAAAGACAGAATATATACGAAAAACTGAAAAGCCTGCAGTAAATAATGCCGAAACACAAATCTTGAGGACCCTAAACATTAATTTTACATACATAAATTATTCACTTCAGACTTATATATTTTAATGCTGCAAAATTCGGAAAACCACGAAATAGGGTAATATGAAGTTAAATGAATTAAATGAAGCTTAATATTATAACGGTTCAGCAAAATAATATTGAGGACAAAAAAAATGTTAACACAGATCTTTAGATCTCAAGGGTCATTGATATTGCTACATTTTGAGTTCACTTTACATCCACATATTGTAAAATAAAAATATTTCGGATGGTGAAATCTTTGCAATTAAATAGACTACCATTTCAGTCCGTGTGTGACTGTTCCATGCATCAAACTTTCAATTCACCTCGACATAATTTTTGTTGTTCTTACCCCCCACCCCCCTCCTTCCCCTCTTCCAGAGTTGTAGCTGTTGATATGCGAGGGTATGGTGATTCGGACAAGCCAAAAGGCCTGCAGTCATATGCTTTCAAAACGCTTATCAAGGATGTGAAACAAATGGTTGCAGCATTAGGTGAGAGAGATTAAGTCGGCCATATAGTAGATTAATATAGAAATTGTATAGACATGGATAAAGAGCATAGTTATAGAATGTAAAATTGCAATCCTGTGTAGACATTGAAACGCAATACCATACAGAAAACTCTATTGGTTCCGCTCTGATCCGACACCAGTATGAATGTTTACCATACACGGATACGCAATGTTGTGTTTACCATTCATTGATACGCAATGTTTTATTTCAAACGAGACCAAAAGTTTTTAAAGTAAGTTTGAATACAGATATTTGAGCAAATTCACTTCAGTGGGAAGGTACACGACAAAATAAATTTAGAAACACCAAAAGCAGGATTTCTGAACAAGTCAAAATGGCATTGTGGATAAACTTAAAAGCCATTAAACTTTTCTTGTTGTACTCCTTTTTTTGCACTCTGATGGTGTTATAAATGTTGTAATGCTGGACGTAAGATCTAGAGGGATTAACTATAAAGTAAGAAAGTTACATCCCTATGGGGCTGTCATCCTTCCTCAGACACGCTCGCGCACGCACACAGCTCTTTCCCCTAGCTTAACTTGTTTGATTGTCAGATGCATTTTAAGTACACATCACAAAGAGTATTTAGCGTTTTATAACCTTTGCAGTCGTCGGGAGACTAATTTTAAGCTCTTATCTTAATGTTTAAGCACTATAGAGTTGTACCAAAAAAATATAGGCGAAATAAAAAAAATCAGTCGCCATTATCATTACTTTAAAATGATCAGCTGCTTCTTTTGGTGGAAAACAAATATGATTCCTACATTTCATACTTCTCTACATGTTCTTGTTAAGTTTTGGGTTTGATTTTTAATTAAATCGAAACCCTCCAAAGGCTTTACCCCCGCTCTATGCATATTATAAGGCAAGGGTGGTACATCACATTTATTTTATGAGTTTCTTTTATTTAACGCCGCCTTCAGGTTACAAATCTTGTGTACTTATGGCTCATGACTGGGGTGGAATAATCGCTTGGGCTGTTGCAAGAATCTATCCTGAGGTCGTCGAAAAGCTCATTATACTGAACTCGCCTCCGGCGAACGTTTTCATGAACCTTCTCCACAATGATCAGGCGCAGAAAAAGAAATCTTGGTAAGTGACGTCACTTCCTCTATCCTTCTCCAGTGTTTGAGTGTCATAAAAGACCTTTAGAAGACGCACTGTGTCTCACTACGCGTACGTGAAAATCGGGAAAGCAGATTGGGGAAACTATAAAAATAATGAAACCAGTTTCTGAAAATAGACCCACAGACGTTCGCGTCATACTCACGCGTTGCTGCTTAAGTCTGTATTAATGCGGGGACGCCCGTGGGGCTGTTCCATGACTTATCTCTTTATTATGTAAAATTCAAAAAGGTGCGCGCACCAGAGAACTCTTCTGTGGGCGAGTTAGTTTATTTGGATAGCTCAAGTGCAGAATTTAAGCCGAAAAGGGACTGTTTCATGAACTTAAAAGTATTTAAGAGTAGTCCTCCTTGGGTAATGGTGAGTTTTTAGGCTTAGATCTAGCACAAGAGTTTTTTTTTAAACTGCCTCGCCCACAGAAAAGTTCGCTGGTGAGCCCACCTTTTATATTTTACACACAGTTAGTCCTGACACAGTCCCATAACATCGAAGCTCCTAAAATACCTTTTATTCTCTGAAATCATTATTTTACTCTCATGCTGTCTGTTTTGGTGGCATGTGGCTTTTGGATATTGACCAATCAAGTAGGTAGTGTAAGACATCATTATATACCTAAAGCCATAAAGGTTGATCATGATAATTATAATTATTACGGGGAAAAGGGTTAGGATCATAAGTAGTATCTCACGGAATAGCCAACGCCTCTTGATAGATGAGCAAATAGAAAAAAAACAATAACGGTTATAATTTATTTCTGAAGAGACAATATCGTTAGTTCTCTTTACAAATAGTCTAACCTACACCTGGTCTTGATATTTGAAAACTGCACCCAATAAAGTCATATGACATCAACAGTTATAAATCTGCTATTGGTGTCATTCATAATCTGAGACTGAAAGGCCTATGTGTTTATATCTAGGGAGGACGGTTCTAATCATTCCTCCGTCCTGCTAGATTGAAGAAAATCTTCTAAAGATGGGTGCCTAGGGTTTGTGGGCATTAAGATTTGAGGGTGAAGGGATGTTAGTTCAGTTATCAAAATGTCACTATTCTTATGTTTTACTTTGAAATGTTCTAGTTTTTTAAACTTTTACAAAATGCAATCTCTCTTTCCCAGGTACATTTTCTTTTTTCAAACGCCTTGGTTACCAGAGATTTTCATCAAGTCTAACGATTTCGCTGTTCTCAAAAGGATAATACAAGAAAAGGAAGGAGAAGTTTCCGATGCCTACAGATATGTGTATTCTCAGTCTGGTGATTTTTGTTTCCATTTTCATAGGCCTAATGTAACATCATGTGTTTTTTTTATTAAAAAGAGTTCACTTTAATCGAAAATCGTGTAGATCAATCCAAAAGTTTAGACTATATTTACTGATCTTGATCTTTAACTTTTGCTAGTTCTAAATTGAAAGTTTATTCCCAAGTATATTGATCTGGCAGTTTTTTTTAATCCATACGAGAATTCTCTATGGTGCAAAATGCTCACAATCATCAATGTGTTTTTAGAAAGCGATATTGTGATATTTATGTGTGGCGAGGAATTTTTTCGAAAAAAACTTATACATGTAATTTAGGGCTAGATGTAGTTTCCAGGGTTTTAAACTTGCACTAAAACACTTAAATCAAGTTATCTTTACTACCTACCCCCCCCCCTCCCCCAAAAAAAATTTACTGCTCCCCCTTTCCAAAAAAGGCAGTATAACTCTTTAAATGCTTTTAGAAGACTAATTTGCTCAATGAATTCATCCTGGTCTTGCTAACCATCCCCTTGTTGTTTCTCAAAACCAGGTGCTTTAACTGCATCCATCAACTACTACAGGGCGGTCTTTCAGCAGGTCGGAGATAAAGTACAGCATGACCTAAACTACTCGATGCCCGTGCTTTTGTTGTGGGGCGTAGAAGATACAGCCATTGACTTGTCTAATCCCAAGACGATCGAGAAAGCCAACCCGGCCATAACAGTCAAGTATATCGAGGAGGCTGGACACTTTGTCCACCAGGACGCACCTGAGACGGTCAACAAACTGATCAGGGAATGGCTTGCAGACGTTCAGGCGCATCCTTAAAATAAATTTTGAAAGACCAATTAGAACAAGTGTAATAAGCTAAATTTTTCTTCCAAGGAGGAGAGGTTTTATTTTATTTATGAAGTGAGCCGCTCAAGTGAGGGATTTTTTTTTTTGTCATGAAATAGGACATGTGAATAATAATATTTACCCGCCTGTATTTTGAAACTGTTACAGTTCAATTTCTTTTTTTTAACCGGCCTTCCTTTATTAAGTATCAATAAACCTGTTGATTTTTCAAATTAACTTCAACTTTTTCATTACTTTAACATTACTGTCACTGCTGGTGGAATGTCAGTGTTTTGCAAAATCTTCTACATGTAGGCATATTGTCATTTTGATTTTTTTCGGGGACTTTTAAAATATGATGAATTTGGTGACCAAGACTGTTATGGTTGTTCCTTAAATGTTTTATGTCCCAGAGATGATCATATGGAAATCGCATGTCTCTCAAACGTCCCACACATACTTAAAGGAATAGAGCGTTTCACACTAAGTCTTCTCTGACAATATCAAACATAGCGTAAAGTTAACAGCAAACACTCAGCTTTTGTCAAACAGGTGTATTGCATGGTCCCTGTTGTAATTTTGAATTTTGAGAAAAATGTATAGAGGTCCTAAACGTCGAATTTTTCTATATGGAGTTATAGACACCAATGGAACGGTCTTTAAAATCTCTTTAAATGTGGTAAAAATTTTATTTTGATATCTTAATTTAGATCCTGAGCACTTAAAAACATTGAATCCAAGTAGCCTATATTTTAATCGCGAAAATCGTACCTTTTTTATACTGTAAGAGCCGAAAGGGCATCATAATATTATGTGGATATGATGAAAAATATCATAAGCTTTCTAATTATGTAGAAACAATTTTAATAAAAAATAAAGCCAAGTATTTATACTCGAAAACGCCCGTTTTCTTGGAGCAGCTGTCGCCGCATGTACGAAAGTAGGAGAGGGGGGGTCAAACAAAATGGGACTTGTGCAATATTTAGCTCACTAAAAACAATACCCATTGAATATCATATTTCCTTAGTTAAATAATAACTTTCGCTTTTTTTTTATTTGCAAAGACTTCAGAATTGCCCTAGCGATACATTTTAATATAGTTTTCAAAACACCCTGTTTTCAATAGTAACCTTTTATACAACAACGAACTCCCTATTCTAAACTCTAAAAATTGGGTCATTATTAAAGATTAGCATGGTAATCGGCATAGATGCAACCAAAATCTAAGAAAATCTGTAAGGGTTTTTCAACTTTTCTGCCCTGT
>BMAT01010827.1:61906-73596 GCA_019649035.1 Elysia marginata
ACCGGGCTCCTCGAAGTTTTGTTCGGCTCAGCATCACCGGGCTCCTTAGTATGAAACAAGCATCCCGGTGAAACAAGCATCACGGTGCTCTACAACTACACACGGGCTGGAGCTTTCGTAACTCAAGTGTCTCAGCCAAGCTGTCTAGGAAGATACACCTATCAGGCAATGAGGTTTTATATAAATTTCTTCACTGGTAGAACTAAACGTTTCAGCCATTATCTGAACTATAATAAAACAAAAGTGCAAAAAAAATTTTCTAAACATTTCAAACTAATTAGAAGGTAAGGACAAAAACAACTGCTTGTCTTGGAGCATAATATACCTCGATAAAGCTAAGAGGCGAGGAGAACAAAATGATAGATACAGGTAAAATACAAACAGGAAAACAAACATTAAGAAAAAAAAGGACAAGAAATACTGGCTTGATAGGACTGGTTGTCTATTTTAGTAAAGATATTATACCTTTATAAAAACAATGTTAGCTTAGATATACCTGGAGACTCATGACCAATCTAATGACTAGGTTAAAGTTCACACACTTCCTAATGTGCGTGTTAAAGCGAAGGGAAATTTTTCAACTAAGCAAATGAGAAACGAAACTACGCTGCACGCAAGATGGCACCGGCCTGTGCTGAACAGACAGAAATTCTTTAAAAACTAAAATATGACGTTAAAATAATTCTTACATGTACCATCTCTATCTAACAACAAACATATTCAACATCAGCACACCGAGCATTAAGCATCTCAAGTAATTTTTGATAAGGTCTGTAAGCGCGTCAGAACATGTACCAGTGTGGGTTGCGGTTGGTAGGGGTTTTGACTAAAAAGCCTGAGGTAAACTTAGGTGACGTATAGTTATACATAAATAGAAGAGCTGCCTGGTGGCGAGGCCACATTCAACAAATGGCAAACAGTTCGAGAGCTGCAGCGATTTGAGGCCAGGCCGTGGCCGCTAGCATCTCTTGAGTCGACCTCCCGGTTTCCCCAGTTCACCTCAAGAGCCTGTCAATCAAGGCTGGGCCCACTATCAGATCAGCCATCAGGCCCTCTCTCACTCACGACGAACAAACACAACAAAGAAGTGGAAAAATCCCATTTATACAAAAAAAATGCAAGGAGAAGAATAATTCAACAAAGGAAAGAAACTGATCGACATGCAATTAAATGTTTTTCTTTCTTTTTTTTTCATTTAAAAATCGAATTCAAGTTAAAACGCGAAATGTAACATGGTTTCCTTTAAGGAACTGTCAATCAACGTGGTTAACAGACCCAGAATGAAAAATAAAAGCTGTAAGAGTTGCCTTTTCGTAGTTTTCCTGTTTTAGAGGAAAGCAGAGGAGGCGGTGATAACAATGGCGGGACATAAAGGGAAGAGAACAGAACGATAAAGAGCCAGTGAGAGTTTGAGTGCTAGATGAAAAGAGTGACTTCTTGGGTGCAACGTGTATGTCGCATTGTGACGATAGCCATGCTATTTCCAGCGACTCTCTAAATTGTTTCCACTTGCAGGGCACAACAAAACTCTCAAGATTTTCAAGTGAGGCTCGGATTTCGTGACAGACAGCTCCTAAAAGACATGCATTTTTCCACTGTTCTAGTTCCTGGTTCTAAAAATACTAGAAAAAAAAAGACAATGTTTGACTTATAAGTAGAGTAATAGCACGTCGCCACAGACAACTAATAAGGTTTTGTTAAATAAAGATAATTATACGGAGCAAAATACCGACCTCATAATCACCATGGTTTAAACAAGAAGAATGGCGTTAATAAAGCCGGAAAACAATAAACAATTATAGTACAAAACAGATGGCAAATTTGAAAAAAAAAGTTTTATAGTTAAAACCTCAGGAAAAAAGAACCAATATGTTTAAAAGAAAATATTAAACTAAACTGTAGAAGAACCATATTTGTGGAATGTACGCTGTGAGGAAGAAAGCAAAATAAGCACCAAACACTCCTCGCCGTACGAAAGTGATAACGGCATGAAAGTTTACTCTCACATCTCTCCCTAACCGTGTGGTGGTGACGGGTGGTATCATAGAGGGCGCCACAGGTAACTCAAGCTATGCCAGTTAGCTAGAAAATAGGTCAAAGTCACGACTATGAGTTCGGCTGGGCATGCGTACTGCTCACATTGAAAACCCAGCTGGGTATAGAGTGATAGGGCGAGGTAAGGTAAGGCCTTAGAAAAAGGGTGGAGCACATTTCAACCGCGTAGAAAATTTCTGTGCCGTTGTTTTGGATTTGCCAATGAAAAAATAGGAAGAAAAAGAAAATGAAAGAGCTGTGCCTAAGCAGTAGGCCTATCAAAATGAAATCCTCGTAGATCTCCCTAAAGCTTTTGTGTGGACGAATGTCATCCACAGAGTGCAGAATAAAGTCTCGCCAAGCCGATATCATTTGCAAGAGAACAGTCAATGTTCCACAGGCCTTCTTTTATATAAAAATCATAGACTATTGAAAAAGAGAAAAAAAAATTTGATTTCCTTAGAATATTAATACTAATTTCGGTAAAGTCGTTTCAAGCTCTTCCTTTCAAATTCAGTAATTACAATTTAATGTTATTTTTTGATTGAATGGCAAGATGGACTTTTACTTCGCAGTAACTTTATTTTTGCCTCAGGCTATTTTTATGTCTTAAGATGATACCCTGGAAACTCGAGCAGACATAATAGATGAGCCTAGATCTGGTACATCTACTCACTAGACTTAAAGATATTTGTGCTATTTTACACACTCTGATATCTTCATTGAAGGAGTGTTAGCACAGTTACTGGCAGTACATCTTCCATAACAGCTGTCGTCCTAAAAAGGTGGATATGAATATGGCACCCTCCAAAGGTGAACTTAACTAAATAATGATAGCAGAGTTATACGTCAAAGAACATAAAACGACGTAAAACAATAGCATTAATTTATTAACCTGGACGCGATAAAAACCAGGGGAATGGATCTCCGTTAGCTAGAAAAAGAACGTATGTGGACCTGTTTCTACCTAATAAACGTATACACGTGAATCCAGTCTGCTGTTTTCATCTTTTCTAGGTCTATCTAATGTAAATCCCCAGTGATGGATATCTCAGACAATACCTTGATCTAGCCTGCATGCTGAAGACGACTACCATTAAATGAAGCAATCGTTATCTAAACGACCAAAAGAAGACACTCCCTGGCGAAATTAATAAGCTAGACGATTTGGTAGGCAGAGACTTCCGGCACATTCGGGCTCCATGGGGCCACTATGCGTCCACAACATCACAAATTAAAGGAGGAAAGAGTCACATTTCTACACATTAATAAGTAGAACAACTAAAAAAAATAAATGTTGAAACAGCGATGCCCTCTTTAAGTTCAAAGTTAGATTCTGCCGTCATTGTTGACATCGAAACAACGCCGCCGACAGCAAGAGGTAGCTAGGTATATCTTTGTGTACTCATGTCTTAGAAACCCGAAACAAAAGTTAAAGGTATCATCATGCAATTTTGTTTAAACGAAAATTTAACATGTCTGTAAACGTATCCATACATATTTATTGATCTCCTTGAATTTACGAAAAAAGCCCAAAAGATATTGCGAGAAAAAAGGAATAAAGATGTGAGAAATGGAGAAGGTTTGAGTAAATAAGAAAAAGACAGTTTAGAGGAGACGAAAAAAAAGGCATTTCGGTAGACAAAAATATTTTGTGTTTAGGTGTGTGGAGAGAACAAACGGAAGAGGCAAGTAGGCACAGGTGTTACAGGCTAAAAGAGAGAAAAGTTGTTTTATGTGCAGAATATAGAGAATAATTTGTTTTAGAGAGGAAATTACATCACAAGCTTTCATTTAAA
Organism: Elysia marginata; assembly: GCA_019649035.1. Lineage (NCBI taxonomy): Eukaryota > Metazoa > Mollusca > Gastropoda > Plakobranchidae > Elysia > Elysia marginata. The sequence goes on from BMAT01010827.1 coordinate 65,740, forward strand.
GCGTGGGATAAACATTTTCGGACTGACCAGGTCTCTCTGACACACCTACAGAGAGAGGAAAGTTGTAAGAGGAGACAAGTCTAAGATGTCACATAGAACAAGTCCAGATAGAGAGACCACAGCACTGTTTACAGATAGTAAAGGAGAGAGAAGCAAGGCAGGGGGGGGGGGTTCTGTTTACGAACATCGTTGTGGTAGATAACAATACTTTAAACTTCACTAAGAGTCAAGCACGAAATGGCAATTATCGTCTCCTTTAGGTTTGAATTGCTGGTTCTAAATTATCTGAAATTCAATATGTCTCCATTAAAAGAACGAGAGAGGCACAGAGAGGCAGAGCGGACGGTTAGAGTCAGACAGAGAGAGAGCGCGAAGATGAAGATAGAAGGAGAGAGAAGAGACAGACAGATAGACAGACAGAAAGAGCAGACAGAAGATAGATTTCTGAACAAACTCAGACACTTCAGTTTCGTCACTTGAATACCACTAGAGTTGATTTCTCTCTTTCTCTCTCCTTCTCGTTTCCCCCCCCCCTCTCCTCCCTCTCTCTCTCTTGATTATACAGGTAATTACCTAGGTTCCTTTGCCAAGGTTAGCTGGAGTACTTTTAGGAACACAATTCTAAAATAATGTCTACCATCAGCTTGAGAATGTTACCTTCTACATGCCTCGAACCTGACGCCATAATGAAAGAACCCAGCTTCCAATAGATAACTGCCTTTTTACAATGTTTTCTAGAGACATGAGTCGTCAAGGAAACCCTTCAACATTTCACAGGATGTCACAAATTGACAATAATGGCAATGTTACTTTTTCTTCACTATGTGGTTGTTTTGTTTGAACTTATGGAGGTTAGTGCTAGACATACCCTAACGTGCTTTATGAACCCTTTCAAGGTTTGTAAAGGTTAATTGAAGGCAATGATAGTGTAGCAAAGCGTTGTACTCTGTCGATTAATTTAAAAAATATAGGCAGATACATTCGCCCTTGCCACATTTACTTAGAATTTCCTGATTCTGCATTGTAAACTGTAGACCTCGTATTCCATTCTGCTTCATGCATCTTTTTTTATGTATCGAGAGTTTGATAATGTTATTAGACCTCTACTTAAGAAAACAGGACTAGACAAGGAAAATTTTTAAAAACTTATCGTCCTGTCAGTAACCTACCATTAATATCTAAAATCATTGAAAAAGTCGTTGCATCCAGAATTCAAACGTGCTTAAATGAATAATGGCTTGTTTCCTAAGTTCTAGTCTGCTTATCGCCCGTGTCACAGCACTGAGACTGCTCTTCTCCGAGTCCACAATGACATAGTTCAACTCATATAATTATGCAACAGCAAGCAACCTGCAATGATTGTGCTACTGGACGACTTCAGTGCTGCTTTTGATACAAGTCTTATTAGATCGACTTAGAACATTTTTGCGGTCAGTGGGGCCGCAATCTTATATGAGCGACAGAGCTATGTGTGTTATCAGAGATATGTTTTGAAGTACACCAAGGATCCGTCCTTGGACCAATATTCTATCCAATGTACAATGCTCCCTTTTAAAGAACCATTTTCCAAAATGGTCTTAGTTTTCCCATGCATGCTGATGACACAAAAATATATTTCCCCATATCGAGGCAAACAGAATCACTGATTCAGAATTGTTTAAAACATATTAATGATTGGAAGGTTACTAACAAGTTGAATTAAATGGAGATAAGACCAAAGTTTTTTTATTGTTAGACGAAAATGCAAATATTGATTACGATTTTAAACATTTTGATCTTTCTGGAAGTCTATTCCCACTATCAATACTATAAGAAATGTGGGTTTTTACTTTGATTCAAATTGGAACATGGAATGTCACATAAAAAGTTTGCCAATCATGTCATTGTCAGTTAAAAACATTTGTAAAATCAGAGATCTTATTGATAAAGAAACCTCTTACATGTTGGTGCTTAATTTCATTAATACTAGTAGACTTGATTATTGTAATTCTCTTTTAAATGTTTTACCAATCTACTTAATTGAATGGTTACAAAAAATATAAAACAAAGCTACAAGATTAACAGTTAGAAAAGGTAGGGACACAAAATCGAGAGATATATTAAAGGGGTTCCATTAGTTGCCAATTGAACAACGCATTTGTTTTAAGACAGCATGTCAAACCTTTAAATGTCTAAACAATCTAACCCCTTCCTATCTCCAGGCCCTTGTTATACCTCATAAACCTGCACGCATTCTAAGATCTTCAAATACAAATTTACTGCGTGTAAATGTCATTTCTCCTAATCTTGAAACTAAAGCTTTTAAACTTCTGCCTCTAATGTATTGAGTTCCCTGTCTGAGGATACATGCACTTGGAATGTTTTCAGTAGTTTTAAAAAGAAACTTAAAACAAACAATTTTAACTTTAAGAGAGCTTTTTGTTAAGGTTGTTTTTTTTGTGTGAAATTATTCTTGTTTGTTGTTTTTGTTGATTTTTTCAATCATTCCTGTAATTTCTAAGTTTATGTTTTGCTCTTTCAAATGAATAGATCTTACATTGACTAAACTTTTAACAAGTTCTTAGCATTTCGTACCGCTTTTCCCCCTAAAATTTTAATGAGGCGTTCAAACTTCAATGTGATACAATGTATCTATATAAAAGTTTATAATGTCGTTCTGTGTGTCTGTGTATTAGAGATTCACGCCTCACAGACAATATGCAGAGGTCTGAAAATTTACACAGCAATGTAAACCAATCCCGGACGCAAACTAGGCGTATTTTTAAATTCAATTGTGGTCCATGAGATCTTGTTTTCAAGATTTAAAATCTGAATCCGTTAAAAACTCTTAGATCTAAATTTGAAACCTAACCATTGCTTAAGCTTGACGTTCGTTCAATAAAATAGATCTAGTTGTTTTCTATGACGTGTATTTCAATTTATGTTGAACGTTCTTTGTTGAAAGTTCGGGTTCGTTTACCACAACTTTTATGTTTGAAATTTTTAACAATTGAGCGTGAAAACAATTCTTAGTTGTTTTATACAATGTATTTTTCAATTTATGTTGAACTTTCTTTGTGCATCGCGTCTTGCGAATTCCCAATACAGCTTTGAAGTTTGTTGTCGTTTACTAAAACTTTCCTGTTTAAAAATTAAAACAGCGCAACTAAAGACTTATGCTTTAATATGAATTAATAAAAATGGCAAAGGAGACAATTGATTAAGAAATGTAGCCAACTATTTTAAACTCCTAAAATGATCGGAATGCTGAAAAACAGCCACAATTTAATTATACGCCTAGTTTCTACGGCTTCCTAAGTGCATCGTTGAATCTAGATTAGATCTAAATTTACAATCTAGATGAACTGTCTAAAAATTAACTGAGTCTTAGAAATAAGTTTAGATAACCTGGATTTAAGACCTAGATTTAGAAAACTATTTAAACCTAGAATCTATATTAGGCCTAAATCTAACTCAGGCTTTGCGCGGATTTTTTTGTCTGTTTTTCGCCCTGTGTGTCATGTTTCCTTCCACTTTTAGCAGGTCAAGTCCGCGATGTTTCTTGGCAAGGAGAGTGAAATAGGGAACAATACTGTATTAAAGTACACAAATTTGAGAACGAACAAAACAACGCAGAGATAGGCAAGAATTGATATGGAAATGCATTCACAATTCAACTTTTACACACACTCAAAAAGATGGGAAGGACTGAAGAAAACCCATAACTAAATTATACTTTCGCCGGCTTCACAAGTTCGTCGTTGGATATAGCTTGGATCTGCATCTGCAACTACAGCACCGTATAGAAAAAAACTTGTCCTAGTTCTAGAAATTAATCTACATAATCTAGGTTTTATTTGTAGATCTACAAGACTATTTCAAGTAAGAGTCTAGATACAGATCAAACTTAGGTTTTGCGTGCATTTTTGTTTTGTCTTTGGCTCTGCATGGCATAGTTATTTCAATGTTACAGAGGTTGAAGGCCGAGATGTTCCGTTGTGAGGATTATGATTAAGAAAAGGGAATAGGGACCAGTAGTATAATATGATTAAATACATAGCATTAAGAAGAATATAAAACAGTAGTCTGATACGGAAAGACAAAAAAGGTGATTTTATTAGAGTGGGGGACACATGCAGCCATAGAGATGATTTTGAAAAGAAAAAAAAATTATAATGAGGTGCAAATAGATCTGTTCAAAGTTGGACTTTCAATACGCAGTTATGTGAGGGCATGATGAAAAGAAAGGCAACTTTTGGCAGAGTCCAGTATATTCCTCAACCAGCTCGTGTACATCTTTACTACTTACTTTATAATACATTTATGTAATTTTTATGTCAAATTCATGTATTGCGCTATCGAGCAGTTTTCAGTGGATTTTAGACGCTTTATAAATAAAGTATATATAAATAAATAAATCATCAAATACATCTGTATTCTATATAATGTAAACAATATCACGCAAAACAGTGTTCAATTTTTTTTGGTAATTGGACTCCTATTAAGAGTCTTTGGCATTTCAGTTTAACAAAAGAAAATTGGAAAACAAAAGTATGTTCATGCAATACCATAAGTAGTTATGAAAAATTATTTTGAAGTCAGTAAACTGCACCCACCTTTTCAATTTCTGTAGTAAACTAAGAAACATGCCTATGCTCCTTGCGTAACTTAAACTGAGTAGAATTGTAAAACATCCGTAGGGAGTCCAATATCACGCGCGCTGCTCTAGACATAGAGATTTTCTCTACAAACAACTCCTCTCTAAGAATAGTTATGAAAAGACACAGAGAGTGGGAGAAGGGCCTAAATCGCAGATGTAGATCTAGCCAGTAAAACACAACTTAACTACAACATTAAGCTGTGTGGAAATCACTTATCAAGCGCGGAGTTAAAACGTCTGCTCTAAAGAGCGAGGTTGCTGCGCTACCGACCTGACCAGGCGCGCGAGGCACTGTATCTGAGTGGGGATGCGCGGTTCTCTGCCTGCTCCCTGCCTGCTCCCTGCCTGCTGCTCACGATGTGTGAGTGTGTGTGCACGCCCAGACTCCAGCTGCCGCTGCCGCTTGATGCTCACCCCGTTCCCTCAGACCTGGAGTCTGTCGGATTCACTCACCCGGCCAAGCAAATCTTACCCCGTTCTAGATAAGTTTTTTTTTTTGCGCGCGTCTTGCCTTGACTTAGAAATCTGGAAATAAGTGGCTTTTTTATTTAAAGATGGCAGCATATCATTATCACTGTGTTTGGCCCAGGTTTTGATGTGTGTGTGTGTATATCTATCCCTGTTTGTCTCTGTGAGCATAACGATGTGCGTGAACAGATTGTCGGCTCTGCTTACTTCTCTTTAGTGTTAACATCTTTACGTTTGCTACAGAATAATATCTATGTGTGAGTCTGGAGGGATGTGTAGCTATGGAAAGGTAAAAAAAAGAGAGGATGGAAGCGAAAACAGACGCGGTTTGTGGCATTTAATGGGAGGAAAAATATGAACGAGCAAAACAGATACATGAGGAGAACAGACGTAAGACATAAGCATAGTATCTTTGAACAGACAAATACGATCCTGTTTCCGTCAAATGCTTGGAGGCAATTTATAAAGAACACAGAGAGAGAGAGAAAGAGAGAGAGAGAGAGAGAGAGAGATAGAGATAGAGAGAGATATAAAAAGGTTCATCAAGTTGATTATGAAAGAAGATAATCTATCTAAATCACCCACCCCATTATTGCACTTTATTGTAACACAGCTGGGCTTTTAAACTCACAAGTTGAATTGTTTTTTACTTGAAAGAATAGATACCCATGCACTAACCTTGCACCTAAAGCTGGCCTAGATACAAGAACAGCAGTACCTTCATCGCAGAGATACAGAGATGGTCGAGCCACGAGACAAGGTTTCATTGCTCGCGGAAGACTAGAAGTCAACTCAGTACATTGTTATCTCTCATTCAAATCTTCTATCCTTTTCTCCAGCACTCCATTTCTAAAATGCACGCTCCATCCTATCTTAATTTCGCTATGACTGAATTCCATCTATGACTGTATGTAGTGTCTGTGGTTTTTTCCTCTTTCCTTCTCCTGTCAACTCAAATAAAAAGGCAACTCGCGAGTTCGCTGCAGGCCTGCACAACAGACTCCTCCTCCCCACCCATCACACAGGCCTGGTTGAGCTATCAGGAGGATCTTACAGCTAGCATCACTGAACGTATCCTCGCTCTATACCCTTATCTAATAACCATTGCAGAAATCTACCCGACGCAGAAATCTGTACCTCAAAAGCAGCGCAAGAAATTTTATCTTAGAAAAACGAGCTCGGAAGAGCGCTGACAACCCAGGGGTGAGAGACCTTCGCGCATTTCCTTATCTCCGGTTGTCCGTGGGACCCCCTGGAAGATTTTACGGAATATGCTGTGGCAGCATCCATGACAACCAACGTCCGACACACAGTTTGTTACTGCAGCAGTGTATAAACAACCCTCACCCGATACCAGTACACAGTTTGTTACTTTAGCAGTTTTAACAACCCACACCCGATAAAAAGTTTGTTACTGCAGCAGTGTTAACAACCCACACCCGAAACAGTTTGTTACTGCAGCAATGTTAACAACCCGACCCCGATACACAACGTGTTACTGCAGCAGTGTTAAAAACCTACACTCGATACATAGTTTGTTACTGCAGCCGTGTTAACAATCGCCACCCAATACACAGTTTGTTACTGCAGCAGTGTTAACGACCTACACCCGATACACAGTTTGTTACTGCAGCAGTGTAACGGATTTTTCGAGCGCTATACTTCAATTTTTTTCTGGTGGTACGAATGAAGTGTTTACTTGGTTATTCTCTTTCTATATCCCAGGCACTGCGCCCTCAGAGCTCTCACATCGTTTTCTGTTCCATCATCTCTGGTACGTCCTAAGCTGACTGTTTGTGGAATTTAAACCTTGGTGATAGAGGCTGAGTTGATGAGTACAAGTCTGGTCGTTACACTATAATTGAGTCATAGCTCAAGTTCTCTGCCCAGGGACAATCAATTTCTCTTCGATCAATGCAGAAAATTACCAGATAAGTCAAAGAAAAAGAACATAAAGGAAAAAAAGAATACATCAAGTTTACAGGGAGAAAAATTTACAGATCAATCTTTGCGTTAAAACTAGACGTAGAATGACGGAAAGGAAGAAAATGACACAATAACAGACATTGGTGAAAGAAACTAAGAAAAAAGAATAGACTAAAGATTGACGGAAAGAAAGAGAATGACATAGTGGCATATAGTGGTGAAAGGCATTAAGAAAAAGAGTAGAGTATAACTAAAGAAAATTGATACAATCCAAAGCAGAAGATTGAAATAAATCGAGAGAGAACAAGCAGGTAGAATAAAATAATACTAGGAATAGATAGATAAAAAGCGTAAAAGAGGGTAAAATAAGACGAAAAAAAAAGGCGGAGGAGAAGGTTGAGGTTTCGCATGTGTTTTGCATGATGGAATCGGTCAAGAAGAAAGATTGATTTCAGGATAACCTTCGTGCCGTTATAAAGTCACGTAGCCCGCTACCCTTTCTCTTTGGGGAGAAGACAATGTGATCCTAACCAAACAGTATCGATATTATCGCGGATTTAGAAGTTAGCATTGCAAAACCCTTTTTTATAGAACGAGGCTAACATAGTTGTATTGATATAATTTAAGTTCGGTTTAACATCTTAGCATATCACATTTCTTCACATAGAACGATATTTGCGTTGGAATTGAGATAAATTGACAGTGAGCGATTGTTGTGACTTTGTAAACACCCGAGATGAGAGCAAAGAGCTTCGAAAATAATGTTTTTAAAAATGTTAGGGAAAAACATTTAAAATTCTGATATGATGTGACTTAGTCGCTCT
>BMAT01010843.1:54477-68680 GCA_019649035.1 Elysia marginata
AACAGTTCTCGTTATTCTAGTTCTCGTTAAAAATGGGTACCACTGTAGGTTGAAGCGCTATAAAGCCATTAATTTTACAATATACCTGAAACTACTTTTAAAGGGCTTTGTCCACTTAAAAAAATATATTTAAATACATTTTAAGGAAAGGGAGAGCCAGAAAAGTTTTGTGCATAAAACTAAAGTTGTCAAGGTAAAGCAACATTTAATAACAACTAAGTATAAATGTATATTGTGATCTTTAAAGATTGAAGAAATACAAAGAAACAGAGAAATTTTGAATCTCTCACTCTTAAGACAGTAATGAAATTAAAGAGAAATTCACCATCTGCACAAGGCAAATAAAAATGCAGCTTTTATTTATAATCGGTTTATATAAAGAGTACACTTGACTCAACAGATAATATGGTTGAAATTTAGTTTCAGTAAGTGTAAAATTGTGCGATTAAGCAGCTTAAATGTCTAAAGAAAGAAAAAAATTCGCAAAAAGTGCAACAGCTGCATAAAATAAAATATTGAACATAAAGGCATTCGTGTAGAGCTGAAAATTACTTCAGCTTTTTGTGGTTTGTATATATTTTGTTCAATGTATGCATCTCATAATTGAAAAAGAAAAATGTTTTTATGCCAGCACTACTTGCTAAACCAAAAACAAAAAGATTCCTTACACTTACATAGAAAATTTTTGATAATTAAGAAAAATTTTTTTGAATTGAAAGTCAACAGGGCAGGAAAAAAATGTAGATTTTTACATGCTTTGGTTATATTCAAAAGCATTTCCATAAATCTATACAAAGTTGAGCTTAGATCAAAACAAAACAATTTGGCTATTAATTCATAAACTTTATTAGAGCCAAGGTTTTTTGGTAGTAAGTTTTCTTTACTTTTATATAGAACAAGTTTTAAATATTGGAACAATTTTTAGGAAGACATCAGTGCCGCATAGTAAAAAACTGCATGGCAAATTCAATCTTTTGCCAAGTAGGCCTCTTATATTTTTAATCTTTGCAATCAAATCTGGGGTCTTTCATTCTCTTTTTCTCATCCACCCTCTCTTTCATCCTTCCATATATATCTCTTTCTGTCTCTTTATAAGAATGAGCAACTAAATTTATACAAGGTGTAGTCTCTTGACACGAGATCAAAGGAGCCATGGTGATCAACCTTGTTTCTTCCCCTACCAACCCAGACTACTGGAGCATGTGAAAAAATGTGGCTATGAATTTTTATTTTATTTTTTTTTGCAGTTTTTGCTAGAAGTAGTAAAAATGCTTTACATAAACCTTTTTCATGGTAAAATTCACAGCAAGAGAATAAAAAAATACATGTAATATCTGAAAAGAAAAAATATTTAACACAGCTTTTTTTATCCTGGATGCCCCTTAGTCACAATCCTGTCCTCTTTTTATTTTCTTCTTTTTATTTCCCTAGTTTATCGTTTTTAGTTTTCTCCACACTGCCCTGAAATTTGAGAGTTTGTTTCTTTTAAATGACAAGCAACGCTGATCTTGTTCCTGGTTAACTTGTTGGCACATCTGATAGAGACACTTGAAGAATATTGGGGAAAAGATAAAATGCTTAAGGCTAAGAGATGAAATTGATGATCAAAGTGATGTAGAAAAGCCTATTTCTAGCTCACATGCCATAAGCCTGAGTGGAGTTCTCTCTGTCTGCTTGGCAATTATAACCAGCCAAGCACATCACACCTGGGCATAATAAATTAAGTACCTTTGCGGCTGTTTAATCACATCTTTAAATTGTTAATAAGTAAAAGGCACTCAAGATACCTACATGTAGTTCCATTCTAGTACATGTACTTGAAGTTGAATTCAATTATCAACTCGTTTAGACTAGAAAGTTGAAAAGTTTCTTTTTGTAATTTGCTGCAATTTTTGGCATTTTTAGCATTTTCTTGATATTTCCTTGCATTCTTTCTTACATGTAGCAGTTTTTGGCAAATTTGCCTGAAATTTTTTAAATTTTGAAGGGGTTTAATTTTCAATTTTGTTTGGGGACAGCACAATACTTACTATCTCCTCTTATGAATTTTCACATTTGCCATAGACATAAAACAGTTCTGTAGCTTACAGTGGCCTTTTTACGGAAGAATCTAACATTTGTACAATAGAAAAAAGTGCTCAACATTTCGTTTGATTATGGACCTTGAATATCTGTAAGTTAAATCTAGATTCTACACATAACAGTGGCCTTCCCAACTCAAACATACACACTTACAAACGCAAGTGAAAAATTGCAATATGCTTTTATACTCTTCAAACCTTCAATGTCCATGATGGTCCTATTTACCAAAACTGATGCTATGTTTTCTACATTCAACTTTCTCCCACCCATCTCTTTTGTAAACTTTCATGGTTGTGGTAGCTTTTTCTATTATTTTGTTTTTTGCTGTTGTCTATGACTAGCAATCACATAATTAAGAGATTGATTTTACATTAACTTAAAACTTGATACGGTTTAAGTATTGTAGGATCAAAGGTGTAAATACGGAAGCAAAGGAAAAGAAGAGATATTGGCAATCATTCAGTTGTGTGGAAAGTTTTGTAGAGTCTTATGTCATTGACCAATCTTAACAGCTTACAGCTTTTAATTTTTATTAAATTGAAAAAATAATATAAATGCAAATTAAACATATTGTTCTCTTTTAAATCAAACATACATTGCAGAGTTTTTGAGAAAAAGACACACATGCCTAAAACAAAGCAAATTACAAAACACATAGAAAAACAGGTGGGTTCACATGTTGATGGGGGTGCTCTTGATTTGAGTAAATAATCAATGTATATTTTACAGACCAAAAATATAATCTTGACGATCAACATCTATAGGTAGGTCAAAGTCCTTCCAGTCCTAGCAAGGAAGAAATAGACAGCCAAATTGAAGAGATTAACATAAAGTTAACAGTTCCTATAAAAGATTTGTTTGTTTGATTTTGTTAACATTTATATCTTATTTACAAAAAGACCTCACAATATTATATACAAGATGGAAAAAAAATGCCCAATGGACCCTCATCCTCTGCATTCATGAGAAGATGTAGGTCCCATAGCCTTTAAATACTAAAAAAAGTTCAATGATTTCGTTTTTGCTATATATATACCATTGTTTCTAGTGCTATTTTATTTCCTGTGTAACAAACCTTTCTTTTTTTATGAGACAAAGTAATGTATTATAAGTGAAAATATATGACAAAAATGTATTTATGTATGATACCGGTACATTAATTTACATGTACCTGAACACTGTCCAAAACAATGAAAATAATTTCATGCTACCTTTTATTTAGATCTGTAGCAACTCAAAATCTCCACCTACAACCCTTTTTCTCTTTTTCCATCTAGACTCTAAGTCTAATCCAATCCCATCTTGTCACACACACACGCAACATAAAACTTTGACTTTCATCTTTGTAAGTTTCATCATGTGATTTTAGGTTGCATACATATGTTTGATTCGCTAGTAAAAATGCAGACTTATCTACCCCAGATTTGTCCATGAAAAAGTTTTCTATTTTTGGTTTTCAGTTTTGGTTTTTATTCTATGGTTTGTTTAGCAAACTATGGTGTGTCTTCGTTAAGGTTGAATTGAAGAAGGGATATGTTTATAGGCTGTGGGTGTCAAAATGTTTTTGAGTGTAACTGTAAGGCAAGAGGCATCTACAGACAAAAGGCTTTTCTTTTTGGTTTAGGGGATTTTTTAGTTTTGCAACTTTCGATTGAATTTGAAACAAGGCTTAGGATATTTATGTCAATTTTTTATCACTACACCTTTTTTTATTCAAATTTCATAAATGTGATCTAAGTGTACTGAGTTTTTAAAAAAATTATCTTTGTAGGCCTCATCAAGACTTACAAAATTTTTACATTTTGATTCGATGGTAAGAAAAAAAACTTACTAAAAGCCTTTATTAAGCAAGAAAGATTAGCATTAAACATCCAAACATCTAACTTTTTTTCCTTGTCTTATAGGCAGGAACTGGTACAAGTACATTTCCTTCATCATCTTGTTTTTTTTTTTATCAAATGAGTACTAATGATCAAGAAATCCCCAGTTGTCCTACCTTTGTAAAACTTTGTAGACATTCATTTCTTTAATTTCTTTCCTTTTATTTGTATTTTTTTACCTTATCTATTGAGACCTAATCTGGACTATGATATCAATCTCAGTTTAAAAAAAAAACAACCTATACAAGGCGTTATAAAATCTTACAACTTAGATATCAATGCAAAAAAATTGAAGTTTTCATATTATAAAAAGTATAACAATTAAAAGCACTTACATCTGTGCAATCTTTGGGCACATCAAAAACAGTGTCATTTTTAATGCCAGGAGTTATACCAGAATATCCAACATTCTTCAGAATGTCATCTGAAGATTACAATAGGTCAATGGTTAGACATATCAAATACATGTTTTAAAAAAGTCTTGTTAAAAGGATATGAGGAGTGGAAAAATACTTTAATATATGTATTTCCAAATCAAATATAAAAGTTTTAATTAGAAAAATGAAAGTTTACAATGGTTATGTGGCGATATTACTGGAGATGGATTGGACTAAAAAAATTTATTTCCTTTTCTTTTCATTTGACAAAAAAACAAAATTTAAGTTTTGCAACCCCTGTTCTCATTGGACAAGTTTTTAAAAACTCTTTCTATGCGCATAGTTTGCCCAGTCTACACCTGGCAACCATTTTTAGAAGAGCAAAGGTATAATGTATTTAGAGTGCCTAAATTTATTAATTCTTTCTAAATTTAGAAATGTTATGCATCAAAATGAAGTATAATTATTAGATTACAGCACAATGTTGTTTATAAGGTAAAATATTTTTTTTTCATTTTTCGGATGAAGGGTACCAATGTAAATTGTTTTATTCAGGAGAGATATGAGCTCAATCAGTGGCATCCTGTATCTTCAATATCTAGAGAATAAATATAAAATAAATCATATACGTTTATTCTCCAGTCAAAATTACATTCATTTTCACTTACTACTTAGAAATATACAAAAAATGGAAAGAGGTTCTGCGTGAGATATTTTTTCACAACTAAAGGTAATTGGAGAATTTTTTGCAGCAAAAATTTGTTTATGTTACTTCCTTACAGTTTTTTTTTAAACCTACTTGCTAACTCTGATTTAAAGTTTAGTAACAAAAATTTTGAGAATAAAAAAAGCTAGTCTCTCACCCCTAAAACATCATAATAACCGCCCTTTTCTTTTTACAGAAATAGTATGTCTCTTCTTCCTCTGTACAATGTAATGCGTTTTGTTTGAATACAGCAGAAATATCATAGTGCAGGGTGCCTTACATTACATTCTGCACAATCAAATGACTTACATCTTCCAGCTTGTCCCATTGATATTTCTCCAATCGGAGCACACACATCTTTCATCATTGTCTGCACAGTCAAAATGCTGTTCATGCGTTCCCCTTTAATGTTGTAGCTACTTACCTTGTAGCCTCCTTCTAGACCCAAGTAATAGTCTCCTAAAGACTTGGCATCCCCTAAGAAATGGAAGGATAGAAATGAATAAATGAAAAACAAAACATTACCTCATGGCATGAGTAATGACAATATCATTTAGATTAAGAGATACCGGGTACTGTCCTAAATTGGATACCGGCTCTGTGGCCTAGCGGTAAGACACTCGCTCAGAGTTTGGGAGGTGTGGGTTCAATTCCCGCCCAAGTCAAACCAAGGACTTTAAAATTTGGTATTAGCAGCTGATCCGCCTAGTGTCTGGCATTATGGATTTAGTGCTAAGTCTGGTCGGCCCGATGTCAGGATAATGTGACTGGGTGTGGTGTATGCAAGCGCTCCTTACATCACAGTGTGGCAGCACTCTTTCAATTGTCCCAAGCTCCGTCCCTGGTATAACCTTATAGTTGAAAAGAGACGTTAAAATTCAAATAGCCATTGAACCAACCTAAATTGGATAGGATCTTATTTAAGTGACCGACAGCAAAAAGTAAAAATCAACAATGAATGTTCTAAAGAAATGTCAGTCAGATACGGTGTGCCTCAAGGTTCCGTTTTAGGGCCCCTACTTTTTACAATGTATATTTATCCTCTTGCAGATGTAATCAAAGATCACGATTTTCTTTACCATCTATATGCCGATGATACCCAACTACATTGTCCTCTACCAACTCACAAATTTGATTTAATGACTAATGAATTGTCAAAGTGCCCTAACGATATCAATGCATGGATGTGCACAAATAAGCTTACCATGAACAACGACAAAACTGAAATACTGCTGTGCGGTACTTATACCAAACTTAAGTCAGTTGAGACTAAGCCAATAATACTTGGAAATAATTAGATAACCTTAGCAGATAATGTAAAGAATCTTGGAATATACCTAAATAAGAATTTGTCAATGGACTGTGCTGTTTCACATATCAGGAGATGCTGTTATTTAATGATTAGAAAAATAGCTCAGTTGAGACCCTTTATAAACGAAGATGCTGCAAAGCAACTTGTGCTCTCTTTTGTAGTTTCAAAATTAGATTATTGCAACTCCCTCTTTTATAATATGACGAATGAAAACATTCAGAAACTTCAATCTATCTAAATTCACGCAGCACCCCTAGTCAAATGAGCTCGTAAAAGATCCAGCGCTTTATCACTTTTAAAAGAATTGCACTGGTTGCCCGTAAAAGAAAGAATTATCTCCAAAATTGCCGTTTTAGTCTACAATTGCCTCTATTTTGATTCATCACCAAAGTACTTGAAAGACTTGATTAAGATCTACGTCCCAAGGAGGGCACTTCGCTCTTCTCAGAAAAATCTTTTAGAAGCATCCACAGCAGCCTAAAAACATTTGGGGAAAGGTCCTTTGCTTACGTTGCTCCTGATGTGTGGAACAAACTTCCAGAACATATAAAAATGTCTCCCACTCTAGCTATATTCAAGAATATGCTTAAAACTCATCTCTTCAGACTCAGTTTTGAATAAATTTCAATCATCTCACACTATCTTCTGGAATCTACACTGCCATGTAAAATATTCATATAACAGTTGTGATGTACCGTACAGAATTATTTTGTTCCTTTTCATTCATGAACGTAGTATCACATCTAAGTTCACTTTTTTCCCAAAATTTGTGTCATCTCGATCTCGTTTATATACCAATGACTTACGTCAGTTTTATTTATTTCAGTATCATAAGATCTTTTTTCTTTTTTTATTGACCTCTATGTGCAATTATGTCTTAATCTATATATGTATATACATGTAATACCATTTTAGAGAAGAAGTTTAAATCAATGTATTCCTATTTACTATAAGTGTACATGTGAGTGAAAGATTGGTATGCAAGTCATGTTAAGTGCTTTGAGCTTATGTTTTAAAGGAAAAGCGCTAAACAAATAAAATATTATTATTATTAATATCCATTGAAGAAATCTGTTAATTTACGAAGCTACAGCTGGTGAAGAATTTTGTACTTAAGAGGAAAATTTGAAAACACAAACTTTTGACTTCACTTTGTTAACAACATGAAGGTTCAAAAGAATAGGGACCAAAAAGTTAGAAACATAAAAGCTAGTAGCCTATTTTTTACTACTTTTAGACAACGATAAAAACAGTTACTGTTTTTGCAAAATGTTGCTGAAACTTATAGGGCTGTTGAAGAAAATGTATTATTTTCGTTTTACCCTTAAGTTGATAAGCAGTTTACTTGTAAATGAACTTCTCTGTATAAGAAAAAAAAATTAAATAAAACCTTGCTTTCTTAGACAAAGTGGCATGATATCAGAACTTACTGGGAATGCAAGCTTTGCGAAATTCTCTCTCCAGCTTCTTTTTCCAGCACTTGCCTTTTTCATAATTGTCAACATACATTATGCCTCCCTGCAAATGGAAGATTGAGTGGTGACAGACCAAGAAAAATGTTGGGAATAGTAAAGTTAGCTCAGCAAAGCAAGAATTTTGCTCTTTTTTACATGACAAAAGGCTTTAACCTGTGCAATCTTTGGGCATATAAAAAAAACAGCGTCATTTTTAATGTTAGGAGTGATACCTGAAAATCGAACGTTCTTTAGAATGTCTTCTGAAGATCAGAATAGGTCAAAACACGACAACAGTTAGACATATCAAATACATGTTTTAAAAAAGTCTTTGATATGAGGAGTGGGAAAATACTTTAATACATGATACATGCTATGCTCTCACCCCAAAGAACCCATGCTACAGCTAACATTTTGCCGAAAAAGGTCGGCCTGTCTGCTGTGCTATACAGTATATATACCACTAGATTATGCTCTTTGGTACCGGGTATTATTAATCTTTTGAGTCCATAAGACCAGTATACCGGTCTATCTCTATTTTTAGAGACACCATATTTTAGATACCATAAGACCAGTCTGGGATTCCCTCAAATGATTATGGTTATATTATTTTGTATTTGTAATAAGTTTGTTTTTTGTGTATTTTCAGATTTTTAAGTGATTTTTAGAATATTTTTAATATGCAGACCCTCCAGGCATCACAAAAACTATGTATTTTGAATATACCAAGATGGTTTGAAGATATTTAATGAAATGACTTTTTTTATTAATTGAAATAAGAATAACAAAAACGATGATAAAATTTATTTTTTAATTGAAGCAGTTTCTGTCACACACTTTACAGAGGCAACGTCGCTATTTCATAGTAGTTGTATATATGGCTACACCTCCAGGTTATATTTGTTGATCCAGGCTACCAGATCTTCATCAGCATTATGGACTGTTTCATATCCACCATGTAGTTTAGAAGCTGGGCAGTTTAAAACAATGTGATCTGTAATTTAAGGAGTCTTGCTACAACGTTGGCACATTGGAGAGCCTTTCAGCTTCCACTTGTGCATCATAAAGGCGGTCTTTGCGTGTCTTGTCCGAAGTTGGTTGGTTATCACAAGTGCTTTCTAAGGTTGTGATGCCAGGAAGAGGTTGGGTTGGATTAGATAATTATTATACTTACACCTGTTGGAATGCTATTTTCCCATTCTTTCCTCCATTCCTCTATTGCATTAAAGTTTTTCCAATCTTTGTATTGTGAAGGGGGGTTCTTGTCCTCCGTTTTCTTGTTGTTGGGCCTTCCTTGTATATTTGTTTAAGGGGTAAGTTGTCTGCCATGTCCTAGATTCTTTTGATTATTCTCTGTGTCGCGTGTTCCCTTCTGATGTGGGGAGGTGCAATCGAGCTTATGGTAGGAAGCCACTGGATGGGGTTGATTTGAGACAGCCACCTATTGTTCTCATCGATTCACGCAGTTAAACATCAACCAGTGGTGTTCGGGCTCCTGGTCCACACAAGAGCGCACTGTAACACAGGACAAGAGTTGGTGTGTGCAGAGCAGATTGCGAGGCACTCCATGTTGTTCATGCGAGCTTTCTTAGGATGCAGTTTCATTTCGCAGTCTTGTTGGCGCATCCTTCCAGATATAATTTTCGTTACCGTAGTTAAGTTGTCTGTCTTGGGTGAAACCCAAATACTTGGGACTGGGATCTGATGGTAATACATTGTTTTTAACTTTCATGTTTTAAGTTTTTATGCTTCTCAGTTGCTTAGATGAAATGCTGTTGGCATTGGTTTTGTTCTTTTCATTTTCAGGTACCAGGTGTCGAAGTAGTATTCCTTCAGAGCAGTTGTATCTTTGCTGAGAGTGTCTTTTTTTTTTTTTTTGGATTGGTGTGTTAAGACCCAGTCGTCTGCATAACCTAGTTGAAGAGACTTTATTTCAGGCATGTCACTGATGTAGATGTTAAAAAGGGTTGGCGCAATAACTGAACCCTGAGGCATGCCGTTCTTGATTTTTCTTGTTTTGCTCTTTTCGCCTTTAAGGATCATATGGAACTGTCTAGTGCCTGTCATGAGAGAAAGGATTTTCAGAATTTTTTTTGCACGGGATCAGTTTTGCAAGTTTAAGAATGAGTCCTCCTGTCCAAACTGTTTCATAGGCTGCAGAGAGGTCTATAGGGGCAGCTCCAGTGTTTACTTTATTTTCAAAACTTGCCTCATTGTGCGATGTTCTTTTGTTTCTCTTTGTGGTCTGAACCCTGCCTGCTGCATTGGTATGTTAGGCTAAACATAGGGTTTAATTCTGGTGCGGATAATTCTCTCTAGCAGCTTATAAAGACAGAGGAGCAGCGATATAGGTCTGTAGCTAGATGCTTTATTTGCTGGTTTCCCTGGTTTGAAGATAGCGACCACTTTGGCATATTCCCATATTTGGGGGTAGGCGCCTTTATCCAGAATGTTTCTCATTGCTACAGCCAACCAATATTGCATGTTGTCCCAGATGTTTCATCATATCCGGATAGATCCCGTCAATACGTCGTTTTTCATGCATCTAATAGCCTTTTCCATTTCTTTATGTGTTATTGATGCACTGAGAAAAAAGGCTAGATGATTCTTTAGTAGCCATGATTGCTTTATACTCTTTCCTGATCTGTTTTTCAAAACTCTGATTTGGTGTGAATTTTCCACTCTCTTTTATTTCTTTAGCAATTTCGTCTGGGCTGATAAGTGGAGCGCTCTTTGTAGGGCGAGAGTCAGGGTCAAGTTTTTTTATTGTTTACCAGGCATGTCGACTAGAGTGCGTAAAGTCCGTGTTTTCAACAACTTCTGTTCCTCTTCTCTGCGGCTTTGCAGGAGCGATTTAAGTACATGAAGCTCTTCAGCTGTGCCATGGTCTTGGGCCATCCCATACTCATCTAAAAGCTCTTGGCTGCGCTCTGACCAACAGGGTATGTACCGTTCATTGAATCCCCTCGCTATGTGTTTCTTTGCTGTGCTTAGAATGAGTTGTGTGAATCGTTTTGCGTTGTCAGGAACTGGCTTTATCCTTTGGCAGGTTTTATCAATGTCGATTTTGTAAGCTTCCGAGTCAGCTTTCCTGAAATTCCAGCGTGGTTTGGGTGTTCCTGCAATTCTTGGTATGATGATGCCTGTGGTAATGACCGTAGGGCGGTGTTGGCTGTGAAGGAAATCAGTGAGGACTTCTCTTGTTGCCTGAACGATCCCCTTGTTATTTTGTGTGTCAAAGCTAGATCTGGTGTGTATTCCTTTCTCCAGCGAGCGGACTTAAAAGTGCCTTTGTCTTTGTGGTCGTAGAGAAAAGTCGCATTTGGTTGCTCTGCCCACTGGATCACGTCATTCCCTGCCTTGTTGTCATCTTAATAACCCCATTCAGTATGGTGGCTGTTGAAATCTCTCATCACAACTGCGGGGTGGTTGACCACTTGTACAGGATGGCTGTACCAGTTTAAAGTTGTATACAGTGTAGATGTTGTGGACTTCTGTGTCTCCGATATTGATACAGGATCTTTGCGCTCCATTGCTTTCACAGTTTCAGTGCTACCACCAAGATCAATCTCCTGAGCCGGTAATCTTGCATAGGTGGCTATACCATATTGTGGATGGTTCTGTCTGTTTGTTGACAAGTGAGTATCTAGGGATGGTGTATTTCGATGGTGGGGCGTTAAACTCTAGATGGGTCTCTTGTATGAGGGCTATATCAATCTTCTGTATCTGAAGAAGTTTTGCAATATATTCACATTTCGTCATGGATATTCCCTCTACATCAAATGACATTATCTTCAATCTTGATCCAAGTAGTAAACAGTCATTGTCGTTGAGTATCGAATCAAGCTGATTTTTCGAAACTGACGGACTTCCATCAACAGTAACGCGGTCCTTTTTGTCCTGGGCGGCGACTGAGCCAGTATGGCAGCTTGTTTTCTTCTTTGTCACGGTGAGAGGAGGTGTGGGTCCAGGAGAAGTATATTCTTGTCTGGACGCCAGATTGGATCATTCCTAGTCTGACTCCTATCCATGCGCTCTCCCAGTTTGATTGTATCTGTCTGGTATTTACTTTGGGGTCTGTGCAGTACGCAACCCCTTGCACGACGTCAACGTGATGATCCGTAGTAATAGGCTATTTTTAAAAAAAAACAACATTAGTACTGGGGTTTTTTTTTTCTTCCAATACTTTAAAGTAATAATTGAAACATTTAAATATTTTTTTTTACTCTTATGATTTATATGAGCTTACCAACCTAACCTCTAAATTTTACAAACAAGAGTCTAAATTTTGGCCACCACAATGTTCAACATTAAAATTATGCAATGACTGACCTCATTACCATCATAGCGGACAACAAGTTTGATCTTGGCCTTGATGTCTCCATTCATATACCTTAAGAAGACTGCAGATCTTTTGCTTTTAAAGTCATACGACACATTATTGAACTCCTGTGAAACGAAATAAGACATTTACAGAATACAATTTGTGAAAGAGTTTGATGTCACAATAAGCACTTTCAAAGGCATTTCTTTTTTAAACAATAAATTTCCTAAGCTTCCAAACGTCAAAAGTTTTACATTAATAATTTATGGAAAGATATCAAAATTTTTGTTGGTTTAATCTTTAAATACTGTATAGAGTAAAACCAAGAATTGGTGGCGTTTTCTCAACAACAACAACAACAAAAAAAAACAACTTGCAACTCATTTACCCTGTAAACGAGACAAATGTAGGGAGCTACCAAGTGCTGGTCTTTCAAAGTACATGATATAATGATCTACCATCATAGGTACATAGTCCTAAACACAAGGTACAAGATTGAAGTTAAAATGTTATAGCCAAGAACCATTGATACCCTTTAATAATTTTATAAGAGCCAGGTGTTCCTTTTAAAAGTTTAATACTTTACTTTGAACTTTGAAAGGAGGATCTACGTCAAGCACACAATAGTTTAAAAATGCAGAAACTAAAAAAAATGATAACTGAGAAAGGATAAACAAGAACAAAATGTTGAAAAATAAACAACTAACCATGATAAGTCCATTTTGCGTTTCCTCAGCATAGCCTGCAAATTCAGACTGTGTGCCCTCCCATTGATCTGGAGTGCAGCATGCCCAACCAAGAGCAACAATTGAGCACATATATAAAGCCACTAGTGCCCACTGCATTGTGGAGCTTGAATATCTTTGGGAAATTATAAATTACTTTAAACTAATACTCGCACCTTGATAATTCAAAGCATATTTCTAGCTATTACCAATCTAATTTTTCTTTTATAAATTATTCTAAGTCATCAAACATCATCCAAACTTAGATTTGTCCTGAAACGTCTAAAGTACAGCGGATTTTATTGGATACTTAGTCTTACCATTAACTTGGTACAATATTAGTGTATGTTTGTTGCATACATTATTGGCCAACTACGCTTAGTCTAATTATGCGCGTTAATCATAAGAAATTTATACGCTGACCTGATTACCAGATACAGCAATAATTTACTGCATGGATGCTAACTAATCTTATGCAGTCAGACCCGTCAAAGCGGGAAACACGAAATCGGGAATTCTCGTAAACTATAGGAAAACGTACAGAACGGGAATTTTTTTTGTCTCGCGTCCAGGGTGAATGAGTCAGAAGTCGGTTATTCTTTTGCTGGGAGAACGCCATTTCAAAGTCTATTTTCCGTCCTTTTTCTCTATATTTTAAATTCACGTTTCGAAGCTAAGAAAAGATTAGTGTCTTGTGCAAAACAGCATCGCTTTTAGAAGTGAACATACGGCACGCGGCTCGTTCACCCTGGACGGGAGACCTTCATAGTTGAAGTCATCGCTAAATCAGCAAAGACTTTCTTAAACAGACCAAACCCAGAAATGTCCACGTACATTATAGGCAAAAGCAAAAGACGTAGAAATGGAGGTAAGTCCTATTTTATGTTTAGAAATTGAGAAAGCCATTGCAAAAAGTTAAAGTAACCGTGCACCTGGTGAAGCACCATCACAACTGGTATGTTTAGAATTAGAGCAGATCCATCAATGAGCTCTAAGTACCTGGTCGGTACGGTACTTTCAACAAAGTATGATGAGAAAGTCCCAGATGTATGTAAATTGGAAAATAGGATCCCTTTAAACGGGAAAAATCAAGATATCATGGTTAAAATAGGTGTTGCTGGTAGATTGCTTGCTATATTTACATGCAAAAAAGCACTTATGTGTTATGAGTGAAATGACACACAGGTGGTCTATAAAAAGTTTACCCTGGGCTTAGGCGATGTTACTTCCTTAACTCAGGTGCAAAAGGAAAACCTACCTGTGATGCTGTGGACTTCACGGTTCAGTTCATTACAGGTGAGTATTGTTCTATCGGGTGAACTGGTAAATGCGAGGCAGTCCTC
>BMAT01010843.1:77113-92264 GCA_019649035.1 Elysia marginata
GAAAATGGATATAGTCAACCTCATTTAAAGTCAACACCTTTTTACGGTCCTGGACTGTTGACTTTATTGTACTGTACACAGAATGATTTCCAGCAGAAAACTAATGATAGTCTTTTGCAAGCAGGCTAGTATTCTACTGTCTCAGTGGTTGTTATTGGTCGCCACTATGTTCTACACAGAAATAAAGCAGGGATGCCCTCAAGACAGAAAAAAAAACCTGAACTTTTTATACTCCTCAGGCCTTTATATAACATTGACTTGGACTGAACACAATGTCGTGATACCCATTATATAGTATGTTCAAAGCAAACCAGGGGAGTCTGAATGTTTCAGATTTCAGATTTAAACCTAAATAAAGAACTATCCCCACAGCACACTCTGACAGCTGCTTGTGCCATTCACAACCCTCTAGACAGATTCATTTACATAAGAGTTGTGCTGGAACCACACATGACAAGCTGTCTCAACATTTAACTGTGCACATCCAGATGATTGCGGACTCATCATGTCATAACTAATGCTTGAAGGGTGCATAACTGTTTTGTGCACTACAATCTTTGTCATTCTGCTTCACGGCTGAAGGAAGACCTAACTAAAGTGTTTTCAAAGTGATGATATCGTTCTCTTGATGATCTCACACAGATCCCCAAAATATGTCATCAATTCACATTCTGCAAAGAGACAATGCTGATTACCAATAACTATCATATGTATGACTGAGGTTAAGACCTAATTTGAGGAGTCTTGCCAAATCAGGAAAAAATCATTATCCCCTAACATTTCTAGATTAGAGAGGTCAAACTGTACCATATACTGTTTTGAGGAAAACCATTGTTTCACTACTCACACATAAATGTAAATGATTTAAAATGCAGCGCAGTGGTGACTGCTAACTTCCAAGATAAATGTTCCTCC
The DNA here is from genome assembly GCA_019649035.1 of Elysia marginata. Classification (NCBI taxonomy): domain Eukaryota; kingdom Metazoa; phylum Mollusca; class Gastropoda; family Plakobranchidae; genus Elysia; species Elysia marginata. Next base: position 78,029 of record BMAT01010843.1, read on the forward strand.
AAAAGATGCTTTTTATTCAATATCAGACCAGGGGAAAAAATATAAAATCCCAAAACTTGAAAAGATGGGATAAAATATTTCATTTGTGACTGTGAGTTGTGGTCTGAACGAATGGCAATTTAAAAAACCCAATATTTTCATTGATCAATAATTGCATGATAAGCTATGTGAAAAGTCAGCAGTGTTAATTAATGAAGTGACAAGAACTCCCAGAAAACAATATAGCTACTTTATTGCGACCTTAAGTTGCATGGAAAAATGTGCATATATATATAAAAACACCAAAACAGGGTCTATAACAGAAAACGTTTCATGGAATTATAAACATTTAAGAGTGAAAATTTCCCCTGGCTTAAAACATTTAATAAACATGGCATAATTTTTTGTTCTTTTTGTAGCTTGTGCAGAAGTAGAGGTGTAATATCATCAGCTGCATGCTAGCCCTTAGTATGTGAATGTGAATAAATTTCAAAATATTCAATTTGAAAGTAAGACCAAATGTGTTAAAAGAAAGTCAAACATTCAGTACAGCATCAAATGTTGGCACTTCGCAAGGTACACTGATATGAGATTCCTGATATTAGTATGAGGACAAAAAAATAAACAGGGTATACATTTGCTAATCAATTTTGCAGTTGCAATTTCAACAGGACGGCAGTAAAAAAAAAAAGCTACCATCGTATTGAAATTATGAAGCTATTGATGTAAAGGGAAAAAATTGCCAGAAAAACGAAAGGCACATTAGAATATTATTCATTCAAGATGCCAGATATTTCAAATCTGGCATCAACTATTCAATCCATGGATATATTTATATAAAACAATGTTAAAAAATTTTAAGTGAGCATTACTCAATTCAGTTTCAGAAAACTTGCAACTACAATAACTTTGGTTAGATTTTCTTTGGTTTCAGGATGACAATGAGACATCCAACTTCATATATGCTTTTGGCACATATTAGCTGCAGCTACAATGACTTTGGTTGGGTTTTCTTTGATTTCTGAATGACTACCTGACATCCAAATTTATGTATGCTTTTGGCACATATTAGCTTTGAAAAAATTTACTTTAAAAAGTCACATGCTTACATCTCAAAATCTTTTGTGATGAAGATGATGGGTAATTCAAAAAAGTAACATGAACTTTCTATAATAATAATGCAACCGTTCTCTTTAAAATAGCCACCTTTGACTTTCAAAAATGTATTCAAATGAATAGTAAAAAAAAATCAGCTGTTTACGTAGTGAACAAAAAACTTAGTAGCAGGTTTTTATAGGTCAAATTGAAATTGTCTACAAATTTTAAAACAGTAAAACGGCTGTGAACAAATTAAGTTAAGCTTAGAAGAAGCTTTTTTGGTTATTTGAATCAGAACTTCTTAGACAGAAATAGTACTGTGACACATCTTTCAAAGCTCTAAAACTATGCAATACACTACAACAACATATTTAACAAAAGTTCTGATTATAGAATAGATTAGACAAACATCAAAAGTTGGGGATGGAATGGTAGAGCACAAGCCATAGCCTAAGCTCTCCTCTTAAACACCCAGAAAGTAATCCTGACGATCAATGTCGATGGGCAGGTCAAAGTCTTGCCAGTCCTATGGAAAAAGAATGAAATGAAATTAGGAACTGTCTTTAAAGTTGAAACAGATTACATTGTACACATCTGATCTTTATCAAAGCACATAGGTATTATTTTACAAAATTTAATTTTGATTTCACAATGATAAAGACAGAACTTTTATCACATAAAAAATTTCTTTTTTAGTTTTTAAACTCATACTTCTTGATGTGACCAATTATAGGTGAGATCCTGGTTAACAGAATTTTCTTATGTCTCAGGCCCAGGACAAATATTTATGACAAAAAGCCATTAGAAGGTCTAGTTCTTTTCTCTTTTTCCGTATACTTTAAATCAGCAAAAGCTTCAGACTCATTCACCCTGGACTTGAGGGAGTTCTTTAAGTGCTGTTCTCAATAAAAGGTAAAATTTTTAAAGAAAAAAAATCTGCTGATTAACATTTTGGGAAAGTTACTTTAGCTCTTTATATGCCCCATCCATGATTTATCCTTCTTTATCTCTTTCTAAAATACAAGTTAGCACATTACTACCCTCCCACCATTAAAAAAAAGAAAAACAAAGTAATTTTAACTACATATTTAAAAAGTATTATGCTGTAGCCTAACCATTGCTTAGTTAGAGTTAGCTGCTGTTGGAATAGGCCCTTTATGAATAGCCTTTATTATTATTATCATTATTATTAATTAGATGCATATTCTGTCTACAATCGGCGAGAATCAAGCACCCTATTATGTACAGCACAAGCCCGCTTCAAGCACGCCGCAGTAGCTTGTTTTGGCCTCAAACACACTACACAGCTCTTACTGATTTTCACTCTATAAAACGCATGCGTTTTAGCATGGTAACTTTTGCTTCAGACACGCTTTATTACCGAGATGGTATCAAGTTCTCACTGTCAATAGTGTCAAATTTCATCCACGCCGCATAAAGATCTACATTTGATTAAACTTCCAAAGAAAGGAGACTTGAGCAACTTCAACAATTATAGAGGCATCACACTACTGTCTATACCTGGGAAAGGTTAGGTTGGTTGTTTGAATTAAACGTCTCTTTTCAGCTACACGGTTATATCAGAGACAGCACTGTGGACAATTGAAAGCGTGCTGCCACACTGTGAAGTGTGATGTAAGGAGCGCTTGCATACACCACACCCAGTCACATTATCCTGACACTGGGCCCACCAGACTTAGCACTAAATCCATAATGCCAGACACTAAGCGGATCAGCTGCTAATACCAATTTTAAAGTCCTTGGTTTGACTCGGCCGGGGATCGAACCCACACATCCCGATCTCTGAACGAGTGTCTTATCACTAGGCCAAAGAGCCGGTCTACCTGGGAAAGTCTTTAACAGAATCATCCTTGAAAGAATGAAACATGCAGTAGATAAAAAACTAAGAGACAGCCAAGCAGGGTTCAGAAAAAATCGATCCTGTGTGGGACAGATAGCAACACTGAGTATTATTTTAGTCAACTGAATGGAACTCTTATTTTAATCCAATTTATGGACTATGAAAAGGCTTTTGACAGTTTGGATAGACAGACTTTGTGGAAACTTATGAGACATTATGGTATCCCAGAAAAATTAGTCAATATTGTTAAATCTATATGACATTTCCTACAGCAGGATCTTTGACCACGGTCAGCTATCGGGAAGTTTTCAGATTCAGACCAGGGTATGCCAAGGATGCCTTCTGTCACCATTTCTCTTTATAATGGTTATTGATTGAGTTATGAAGGAGTCTACAAGGGGTAAACCAAATGGCATTCAGTGGAACTGAGGGCAGCAGTTGGATTATTTAAATTTTGCTGATGGCCTGGCCTTGCTTTCACATATTAACGGTCAGATGCAATGCAAGACTGAGGACCTAAATAAAATATCAAGGGGTCTTGGGCTTCACATTCAGAGTGGAAAGTCTAAGGTACTTAGGTCAAGAGCAGAAACCGAAGAAGCAATCATACTCGTACTAAAACTGAGGCATTAGAGGAAGTGGTCTCAGTTACATATTTAGGAAGTATAATCGACCTGAAGGGTGGAACAGATGCAGACATTAAGGCAAGAATTGGAAAGGCAAGATAACCATACAAACAACTACAAAGAATTTGGTAAGCTGGAAACATATCTCGAAAGATCAAGATCAGACTTTACAACTCAAATGTCAAATCAGTTTTGCTGTATGGTTGTGAAACTTGGAGGCCACACCTGGAGCAATAAAGAAAGTGCAGACCTGGATGGATGAGGGGTATTCTGAGAATGAAATGGCATGATAAAGTAAGAAATGAGGAGGTTTGGAGGCGAACAGGGCAGAAACTAGTGGAGGTGGAAATCGGAATGAGAAGGTGGCATTGGATTGGACAGACACACGCTGAGAAAACCACATAACAATATCACAAGACTGGCACTACAGTGGAATCCACTAGGAAATAAAGGCAGGGGTAGGCCTAGAGAGACCCGGAAGAGATGTGTAGAGAGGGAAATGACGATGGGAAAAGGATGGGGTCAGCAGCTTGGAAAGCTTGCCCAGGACTGGAGTGGGTGGCATTTACTTGTGCGCGGCCTATACCCTGCCAAAGGTGATGATGATGATGATGATGTAGATCTACACATAGAAAGTATAGATCTTTGTTTAGGTCTACACAAAGAAAAAAAAGGTAGATCTAGGCCCACAGTGGTTGGCCTAGTGAATGTGAATGAGAGACAGAGAGAGAGAGAGAAAGGGGGGGGGGGGGGGAGAGAGCATGACAGACACTTTAACTTAAGCCCAGCGCATGCACCAAGCTTAGGGGCAATTCCCACTGATCAGTAGGTTTGGCATACAAAGAGATTATTGGCTGTGGTTAATGGTTACCTATGTCCCTCTTTCTTTGTGCGTAATGTATATGTCTAGGCCTGCGTGAGGTGGGAGTGGGGTGGTAAATTCATTAATGAATGCATCGTACTTGTAGTGCATACCGTACGGTCACTTGGTCAGGTGTGTGCTCAGTATGTAGTGTCTGGCGCACTGTTTAACTGGCCGTCTTACTGGTTTACCATGATACTTATATTTTAAAAAAAGCTTTAAAAAAAGAAAACCATCGAGACCAAGGCTGATGTGATCCACCAATATAGCTCCAATTGCGTCATCTCGATTTATCAAACAAGGGAATTAACTCAATTCACAAAAACCTTGAATATTGCCGTCACCAGGCTCAAGAACCCTTTAGCATTTAACACGCTTCATGCTTCTCCCAACGACCATGCTTGAAGCCGGAATGGACTGTATTACAAAGGAATCTAATTGAAGTAAAACCTATTACTTCAAGTTAAAGTCAAATATCTTTATATGCTTGGCAGTTTTATATTGTATTGAATGAACTTGAATGAAGAGGATATTTTAATTTTTTTGGTTTCTTTAAAAACCTAATTGCAATTGTATCTAAAAATGTAGTATAAAGAGAAAACCAAACCTCAAATGCTCTAAATTAATTGAAATGCGAAAAACTAATCTTCAAATTAAAATTTTCCTACAGATATGACAATATCAAATACAAAAAACTTTTAAAGCAGAATTTTACAGGTAGCATTAACAAACCCCAAAAAGCCCACCAGCACTTTCACAGAGTTGATAAAATGAAATTATCCCACAATCGTCTAAAGTTTGTTCCAATTTTTCAAAAGGCATATATATATGTCAGTTTCCTTTAGTTTAAAAATGTAACTTCACCTTTACATTTTACTTTTATTGGTAATATGGTTCCCATGCAAAACAATGAACTATTTTGGAGACTGTATTGTGTAGGTAAGAAACTCAATCATTGTAAGAAAAATATAAAATAAAATAAAATCTTCCAGATCATGCTCCATCTAACTCTTTAAAAAAAAGAGACTCAAAACATCTTATTGTAAATAAATGCACTTACATCGGCACAGTCCTTTGGCACATCAAACACAGATTCATTCCTGATACCTGGTGTGATATCTACAAATCCGACATTTCTGAGCACATCATCTGTAAAATACATTATGAGCAACCTTTAAGTAAATTTATATACTGGTAATAAATTTAAATTTTGATCAAATATCAATACCTGTGTTGTCATATTTCAGAGGTACTGTCATTAGGGACACCAGACGAACATTAAGAGATTTTTTTTCATGATGTTGTTATCTGGGCCGAAACACACATCTGAGAACTATCTTACAAGTATACATCAAAAGATAAGTACTAGGAGCATTTGATCAGGCAAACCACAATTTTCTGGCTTGAGTACAAGCACAATTAGGTGAGGAAACTAGAGCAAAACATGCTAGAGTTGTAGCTTTATTGAATTGACTTAGAGTACTGGCAATATTGGTAAATTTGTCGGTAACCAGTGTTAGAGATAGGATGCATTTTGTTGCTTTGCCACTTACAAAAACTCCTATTCTCAAGAACTCAGCCATGTATTACCTTTCATACATTAAAGCTGATAACTATTTTCCCATTGTTCATTTTTTACACAATTTTAGCATTAAAGTCTGTTGCTTAAGCAATTCAGACTTGGAAAATTTTTCTATCAACTGAAAAAAACTATGCAAGTATTCTCAGTATAATTTTTAGCTCATGTTGGCTTTGGAATATTACATGACTGATTGGTTGTTTCTAATCAAAGTATTGGAATAAGCATACAAACTGCACATGAATTATTTTCAAACATACATTGTGAAAAAGCCTCCAAAATGGCATTTATTGAAAAAAAAATTGCGGACTGTTGTATTTACTACTTGGGTTACTTGGCTCAAAAATTGTTTGATTTTGCCTTTCCATAGCCAAGGTAGCCTTAACAGATAAAAATAGCAAACTTGAATTTTAAGGTAATTTTCTATGCATTGATTTGTCTTGATGTTTTCATTAGAGCTTTGAAACTCAACACACTAATTAAAAAACCATTTCAAATACTTAGCCAACAGGACTTTGCAATATTTGGCATACCTTTTAATTTCGTTTATTAGTAATTGTAATATTGCTGTATACAAATTTATTAAATTTCATAGTTGTTCAAAAAAAATGATGGGGATGCTGCAAAACCCTGTCGACAATATCAAGACAAACGCCCTAGCTTCATTCATGCCGAACTTCAAATCTACAATATAACAAGTTGTAAGACTCATTGATTTTTTGGGTGAAATCTCCCCTTTTAAGAAAACACAGAAAAAGAATTAATTTTTATTAGTGAATTTATTAAATTAAAAATTTGAACTCGTTTTTTAGTATTCAAGTATTGGGATGTATATTGTAATATAACTGTTTTGAAAAACCACAGAGAACACAACAAATACCAGAGAACACCCAGAGAGTAATTTTTTATACTACACATATCAATTTCAGCCCATTAATAGCCTAGCCGCAAATGAAGAGGATGCACATTACATTGGCGATTTCAATTTCCCTTTTTTCTTTCATTTTGCCAATAATGCAAACCTCAGCTTAATGTTTATTTTTTTGCCTATGAATGGGTGTATGATAATCTTACATCAGCCGCACAAAAACCAGAACTCAACAAGCTTTTATAAATATTTGTTAAAATGGCTTAAAAATCACTAATGCTGTACCGGTACATTAAAACATTTGCATAAAAATTAAAATGCAATAATTTCTTAACTCTACATGAATGACAACTTCTCGTCTAATAGAAAAAGTTTATACTAAAATAAATTTTAAGCTTTTTAGGTATGAGTGTTGGTCGTGAAAAATATAATATTGTTTTTTTTTCTTCAAGGAAGGGCCACACTATTCAACATTTCCTTTCACAAAAGACCACAAGTTGAAAGGGTTTTAGGCGTGTAAGTCAGGGCTTCACCTGTCTTTGAACAAGAAGTATCAACATAGTATTAAATCTATGAGGATAGACAAGACACTGTAGTCTAGTACATTGCTAAACCAACTTTAGAAGCACACCATTCAATCTTTTCAAGTTTTTATGCCAAGTTTTTTTGTGATATTACAAGCTTAACAGAAAGTTCTGAAATCTTCAGGCATTAATTTCTTGTTCATCTTTTAAACTTAATAACCAACTGGACAACACTGTCCAGTTTGTCTTTGTCTAGTTAAATTGCATAACAAAATGTCCAACAAATTAAGCATGACTTACAATGTCCGACACGTCCCATTGAAATTTGTCCAATAGGGGCACATACACCTTCTCCCAGCGTCTGTACTGTCACAATGTGGTCCATGCGCTTGCCCTTGATGTTGTAACTAGTTACCTCATACTTTCCCTTTAGACCAAGAGAATAGTTTCCATAGGACTTGGCATCCTCTACATGAAAATATAAAAATAACTTTTAGTTCTGCAAAGTCTTCAATTCAATGCCTCATGCAGCTATTCAGTTGAAGTAAAACTGACAAATATTTTCAACACGATCCTGCATGTCTAGGACAAGAAGACATTTTATTATAAAAAGAAGAAAGCTGCCAGAAACAAAAATGGTTATCAAATATATTGCATTTGAAACAAGCTTTTCTTAGTTAATGATAGGCCCAGGTATAACTTGAATCTATGCTTCAACTTGAGAATTACCTTTGCCTAACTATCTTAAAAACCTTAATGGTGCTACAATCATAAACTAATTTTGGCCAACATGCAACATTGCCAAGGAAATAAATTTTTATTTATTCAGCAAAACGTTATTGGTAAAATCTTTGCATTAATTCATAAAAGCAGCCCGTAATTGGATCTACTCACAGAAAATTATTAATTCAGCAATCAAGTACATTCATATTGCATAAATTCAAGGAATGAGGACATCAATTGCAATGTGAAAAAAAAAATCATCTCAAAAGTACAGTGTATTTGATTTCCCTAAAAATTTCCCCCTTCACACATTCAACTTTAAAGAAACTTACTGGGAATGCAAGCTTTATGGAACTCTCCTTCAAGCCTTTTCTTCCAACACCTTTCTTTATTGTAGTTATCCACATACAGCATTCCTCCCTAAGTAAGAAATTGGGTAAAACAGGTGCAAAAGCAATACTAATATAACAAAAATTGACTGCAAAATTTTTTTTACTCATTGCAAAAAGGCATTGCAGAGTAGCACATCATTCACAAACATTATGTCTTAACTGCAGTGTTGAACTTAACTTTTGTTGCTAATATACTAAACCTTCTTTAACTGAACAGTAGCATTTTGTGATAGCATTTCTGCCTGAAAGCAGTAAAAACAAAACAAAACTGACACTTGCATATTTTTTAAGTCCTGCAGCTTAAACTTTTTATGATTCTGCTATTTAAAACATCTAAGTTACAAAATATGAAACTCTACATTTTGTGTCAAAAAGAAATTTTCTTAAGGAACAAAGCATAGAAACAGCAAATTTTACAATGAATCCTGAATAGATAACACTTTAAAAAAATGTAACTTTCTTGTTATTTCTAGTACAGAAAGTGTTCTAAAAACCATTTAACCTTAAGATGTCAATTTTGTTTAATTTTGTGCTTTGGGAAGATAAAAAAAAATCAAAATGACTCATCACACTTTTTACTTCAGATAGAGGTAAAATTTACAGGGTCGAAAAAGTAATAAGTTTTTGCCCCTAAACTTTTTATGGTCGAAGACTTTCAATTGGTGTCCATAAAACCAACCCTTTACAAATGATGCCTATATACTCTAAAAATTTGAAATAAACTGTCGTTCAAATTTATTTCTAAAATCTGAAGCACTTAAATATTGTATGTACTTGACTAGTGACTTTATATTTAAGGTGGAAAACTGCCAAGCATTTAATAAAGAAGAAAGTCTATATCTGTTCTAAATGTCAGTTTGTTCTTATGTGATGTTTTAATATACCAAGACCTTTACCTTTGTCGGTCAACAATGAATTGAACAACACCACTCCAAAAAGAAGGCTCCCGAGCAAGTAAAAATACATGTCTCGGTACCAAGAGGGCAATGACTTGAAGACCGCTCAGGGGTAATGCCCAAATTAAACTTACAGCGCTTAGAGACCCTGATATTACCAACATTACGGAGCAAAACTAGGCATAGGTATGATGCACAGAGTGGATTTTACAAATACTTGCTGAGATAAACGCAGAAAAGAGTGAATGAACCAGTAGTGATTGTAAAACGGCAGACTACGTTTTTTCTCACAGCCAATTTAAGCAAAGCTGGAGTTAGACCGCAATTTTCGCACAAAATCAGCAACATTGAGTAGATGCTGATTTAAGGCCAAAGCTAGTGCTGCTGCCAATTAGCGGAAAACTTACCAACCTGCATTCTTTTTTTTACTATAAAAGCTTTTGAAAAGAGTGACAACAAGCTGTTGAGGTCAACAAATTAAATAGATTCTAATTGAATATGAAGTCATTGTTTTAATCATTTTATGGTTAGGTGTTATTTTTGTATAATAAAATCTAATTTCAACTTTCTGTTTTTACATATAAAATGAAATTATAAAACAACATGTCTAATTTTAAACCTCACCATGAAAAAGTGCGATTTATGAGTCATATTTTGTTAGACAATGAGGTACACAACTGCAAAAGTGCAATGTTTACTTATTTATAAATACAAATTTTACATATCTCCAGCACTTACTTCGTCCTTATCATCCTCATAGCGGACAACAATTTTGAGTTTAGCCTCGATGTCGCCATTGACATACCTCAAGAAGACAGCAGATCTTTTGCCTTCATAATCGTATGCCACATCATTGAATTCCTGAACATAATATATGAAAAAGATATTTATGAAAGTTCACAGCAATCTGTCATGCAATAGTATGTATCCATGTTCTCTAATATGTTGTTTTTGCTGAGTTTGTTAATTACTGTGTCCTGCAGCTTTCATGTTATAGTCACACTCAAAAAAACAAATGTATAAGGGAACTGACATGACAAGCAAATTGTCTTAAAAAGAATTTTGTACAACTATTATTTGGGTTAGAAATAACTGTTCATTGTCCTTTATTTCAACAGTAACTTATAATTTAAAACAATGCATCTAAGCATATCAGTTTATCACTGCACATGACTCTTTATTTCTAAAATTTATGTTAACATGAAGTTGGTTTAGCTAGAGTGGCACCCCTGAGTAGAAATCCTTCCCTCTATCCCCTATACAGAGAGACTTGTAATTTAAAGCTTTTCACCGTAATAAGTCCACGGTGAAAAAATCCAGCATAACCAGAAAACAAAGACTGTACGCCTTGCCACTGGTCAGGGGTGCAACATGCCCAGCTGAGAGCTGCCATGGAGCATAAGACGAAAGCCACATGTGTCCATTCCATGATCGCTACTTCTGAAAAAAAATTTTAAAAACGAAAAAGGACAAAGAATGAACATAAAGAAAAATTGAAATTTGTGTTACGAGCTTTAAATGATAGAAGAGGTGAAGAAAATTTTATAACTCTTGTGAGGAACTTCAGAAGTTATATTTTTGTTTTAGAATTAGAGTCTTAACTAATTGGATCTAATGTCTTAAAAGACCATTTTAGCGATAGTTTTGTTTATTTTTCAAGTCAGCAGAAAATAATTTATGGACCAACCGAAGTAATGTCATTGAAATGTCATGGCTTTCTCGGACATCCGCAAAATGATTCTGACCTAAACAAAGCCGTATTTTTTAAAATAAAATGAGTACATCAGGAAAACTGATTCTTGAAAAAGATTCAAGTATTCAATCTTAAAATTGTCAAATTTTGTTGCATCATGCATGGCCCTAGAATGGTGAATTATTAATTTATTTTACCTATTATCATCAAGTTGCCTTTTTTTTTAGCCAATAGAATTTCTGGCGCTTGACATACATGTAGTCTTGAATGAAGTCTTACTCACATAATTTTTCAAAAAAAGAAAACATTTTATCATTTTTCGCAAAATTTTTAATAATGCTTATAACTATTCTCAACAGTCAACTACATCATCATCATAAATGGCAGTAACTCAGTAAGAAACGTTTTGCACAAGAAAAACGCCCAATCAATTCTAATTCACTTTTATGGGGCCCCTTGTATTGGTAGTAAATCAAGAAGTATGTAACTCTCGCCGACCGTTTTTAGGAACATTAAAGAGCACAGTACTGCCATTCACTTTTCAAATTGATATGAAGAAACATATAACAGTAATGGTGGTTTATAATTGGGCACTCCTTATTCAAGGCAGTCCCATTCAATTTTTATAATCAGGTTATATGACAAAATGAAAGGAACCTTTCCACTCAAATTTAAAAGTCATAATCAAATCCATCTTTCCATTCAGTTAAAACAAGTACACTGCCACCATTTCTATGTTAAATTTTTTTTTTGCTCTCATTTCGTCATTTTCCAATGAGTGTTTACCAGACGGTACCGCAAGGAGTTTAAGGAGTGCTGTTTATGCAAGGTTTTAGGTTTATGCAGCTGAATTGATCGTCCAAACCAAATCTAATGATTAGATCTAGGTCTAGATCTGCCAGACATAATCTAGTAGAATCTACATTCTAGATTTCTTGTGCAGTGTTGGGCAGCAGTACGCTGCTAATAGTCTAGATCTAGTATCTAGATCTATATAGATATCCAGATCAGTCTTTTCTCGAGTCTAGATCAATTTTTGCTGTTGTTGAGTTCTATCTTTAAAAATTAAATCTATATAGATCTAGATTCTAGATTAGATTTAGATTCTAAATAATCTAGATCGGATTTAAAATTTATAATAAGTTTAGTATTAGGCTATTATCCCAACCATAAAAAGTGTTGCTATTAGGCTAGATTCTACCTTAATTTAATTTGAATAGATTGGCGAGTTCCTTTCACTGTTTTAGAACACCGTGCAGCACTTCGTAGCGTTCACTGATGAGTGCAGATAGCAGAATGCCTATCACCTTCTAAGCTAGCGTCGGTGCGCTTTGATGTTGACGAACAAAAACACTTTTGCAAGGCTGTCACGTGATTATACAAGTTAGATAGGTCACAAGACCAAGAAGGGGTGTCGCCGGAAACAGCTAGGAGTTTTTGATATATTTTTATCGATGTCATATATAAGCATACATGAATACTTTGACGTTTCATATTTTATGCATGTATTGAAAATGATGGGAAAGAAATTTCTATCTCACAGTTTTATTTTTAAAACTATTTACGTGCTATTTTGTACCAATAAACTTATTTTCTTTCGTAATCCGCCCTTTGTTTCTACATATCGAAATCTACACTCTGCATCTACACAACTAGCCCATTATGTAGTTACTTAACTACCATATAGGTTATAAATAGAGCTTTAGGTAACTATCAAGGGGGGCCAAGAAAATGATGTCATTAGATTCTATCACAAGCCTGTCATACATGTATGATTGTATGTGTCAGTGAATGGTTAATTTGGCCTAGACGAATTTAGTCACACCTCGAAATCGAAAGAAAAAAAAAAGGAACGCGTCGTTGCCTGTGCAAGGCAAGCTTCAGCCATTACAAAAGTATAAAGCAATACAAACTGGGACTGACAGAGTTGATACTTAGCAAAGGTTTCCCTTGAAAAATGCAGTTTAGCACCACGAGGCTTACGCCAGGAACGTCAGCAGGGGAAAAAGGCATAGGAAAACTGAGTGCTACACTTATATTATTTTATATTTTTTGGCGTGCTTTGTCGGCCCATTTCTATTGATTTCAGAGTCGGGTATAGTACGAGTAATTAGCGCCAATTACGCAATCCATGCTCTGTAACTTCCATGGATGCATTTGCTCCCCTTAAGTTGCCACAGGCTGCTCATTGGGCGAGCGCAGTTTTGAGGTGGCGTTGCAGATGTTACTAAAAAAGAAGAAAAAAAAAGACAACCTCAACACGAAGAAAATAATAATGTTATACGGTCTATTCAATTATAATCTAATAAGATTACAAAGGTTTGCTTTAAACCCGAGAGAGATTTGGGAACATGTGTCGGGGGAAGGGGATACATGTATGGTAGGGTAGACAGGAGTGAGTGCAGAGGTGATTTAAGATTAATTGATAATTTTATAGGCACAATGCACTTGCACATTTTCTCTATACGCTTTCACCTATGGTGTATGTTTTAATTTTAATCAGGTTATGTACGTGTAGGCCTATTTCAAATTGTCACGTCGATGATGTTGATGAGAATAAAATTAAGGCCAGTAGGCCCCTACTATGTTTTATCTTGAAGGGAGATAAGTAAAGTAAAATTAATGAGCGTTATTTTATATATTAGTGCCTGATCCATTCATTTGCTTAAAGCGCTTTAAATGAGTTCCCCAACAGTCCATTACCAACCAAAATTCCTTCAAAATTCACAGAGGAGCAGGAAATAAAAGCGCATCACTCTAACACGTTGGCAAGATCTTTCACTACCTATAGTCGATGCACCAGAAGAAAGGCTAATTGCCTGAGTGCTATTTATTGAATTATTGGAGCTAGGTAATGGTTGAGTAAAATAGGGGAAAACCAACACGCAAGGACCTTGCCTACACAATATATCACTGCAGGCCTACTACGTGACTGTTGTGTACACGCTCCTTGAAAATTTTGCTCTTCTTGTCCCACACTCAGAAACTAGTCTAACACTCTGCCAAGCCACTATTGTCATTGGTTTCAACCCCGTTGGAGACGCGAGAAAAAAAAACCCTATGTTCATGACATGCCTTGCTTGATTTGTATTGTGCATCCCTGAGGCGAATGTTCTCACTCTCTCTCTCTCTCTC
>BMAT01010843.1:287689-300411 GCA_019649035.1 Elysia marginata
AACCTCGGTGTTCACAAAGGTCATCCACGAGACATCTCAAGACGGTACAGACATCCTCATCTGGTTTGACAACTGCTTCGGCCAGAACAATAACTGGCACTTCTTTTACCCCTCTTTCCTGTGTGATGAACTGCAACAAATATCCATGTCCACAGTCATTCACCTTAAGATACTTAAAAACTGACCATACTTTTTGCCGTGTAGCTTGTGGAAAGAAACATAAGTAACTCCGTATCAATACTTTATGTCACGAACCTAGTGTTAACAGCACTGCTCAAACAGTTGGAGTCTTCCCTACCGCCTCCCCCCCCCCAAAAGAAAACAAAAAAGAGATACTGGAGATGCACATTTCAGACTTCTGTGAGTGCGGCAAACGTGTCACTGGTCGCAAAAATGTATTTGTATCAAAACTTAAAAATCCAGATACTAAAATATGGAAAGAACTCTGAGCTTTTATGTTACAATTCTTCTCACATAGATGCAAACTTCATGAAGCCACTTTTCCTTATAAACGACCGTAAAAACGCTCGTATTTCAACAAATCTCGCTTAAAGTGCGTTTTGAAACCAAGGATTTGACAAGGTTATCTTCAATAAATCGTATTCTCTCCGTTAACAACACTTTTACTTACCAAATCCCGCGGTTGTATGTTTGTCCGAATTGTACGCCGGTTCACTGGCATCGGCGGCCGGAAGTTGTTCTCCATAAGTAATGGCGGTGCGTCCGCGTCGTCTGCTTTGTGCAGCTGGCGCAATAGATTTAGCTGGTAACGAATAAACAATCAAAGATTTGAGGATTAAGGATTGCGCAAGACGTCTTGAATAATACTTTCTACTAAAACTATGTTATTACTGCTTTCGATTTAGTAAATAGTTAAAAAAGAAAAGTAATGTATTCATAATAGGTAAATTCTCTCCTAAGGGAGGTTGACACTTAGGCTCTATGAATATTATTCCTAGTTTTCTTTTTGATACAGTTTAAAAAGTTCAAACATTTTTTTTCTTTCGTTTTTTAAATTCTGTTGTCTCGGTAAAAAAAAAAAGAACACGAAACTGAGGCCCCGAAATAGCTTTTAAGTCAATACAATCCCACTATATTAAAAGTAATGAGCAAAACTTGGGTTTTCGTGTTCGACCAGAGCGCAGCATCGCATTACGAAATGGAGAAGCACAACACTGCACTGTATCCTAACGGGGCGGAACAGTCAAAATATAAATACTGTCTTTGGAAATTAATGTCAGTCACATCCAGCGACTAAGCTTTAAACGATTTTATGTTCCACAAGTATACGTGGCATATAATAATATTCTATCATCTTTGCCATTGCGGCGGGAACTTTCCCTAGATCATAATCCTGGTGAATTACACAATTGATATTAGGAGGAAATATTACCTGGTCAGCTGTGATATGCATTGGTTTGTTGTAGACCACCCAGGTGACCGACTCCCAGCAGCTGGGCTGTGTCAGTGACCCCTCATACGTCATGTAATCAGGTGTCTCTGGAATTAGGCTCACGATAGACAGATCTGGGAAGGGCGTGCTTGTGTCTGGTGGCGGGGTTACACAAGGACAAAGACACACGATATTCAGTGCACGGGGTATACGAAATGTTTAACCTTTTGAGTAACAATATTTTTAACAAAAATAACACGGAGAAAAACGAAAGAGAACGAACGAAACTTAAATATTTTGAAAAGTATTGGTAACCAGAGCAGAGTGTATTATCCGTGGGGGCATTGGCCAAGATTAGTTTTAAGGCGTTATTCTATGCTAAGTGACGATTCTCTTTTTTCATTTAAACACATAAGATGACGCCCAATCTTACCTTTGCAGAGGTAAAAATTACATTAATCTTCGATATGATTAATTGTAGATGTTAAGGAATATGTGATGTCAGTGTATGTTTGGCCGAATTACACGAATTCTATCTAATTAATGTACCTTTAAATGTGACCAAACAACGTTGTTTAGATAAGACTTAGTAATATGGTCTAGGTGAACCAAAATGTTCTCTTACCGAAAGAAAGGAAATCACAAAACAGAGGAAAGCTAATGAAGTTAACAAAAAATGAATATCTAAGTGTCTTTAGATTGCAACCAATGAGCTGAAATAATTATTTAGTCTTTCGGTGTCTTTCAATGTTTATTGATATAGTGACAGTATTTCAGAAGTATTTCAATGTTTTAAACATAATGTAAATATTAACTTATACATATTGAAAAGAAAACTAACAAAAGAAATGAAAGTCACTGAAAGACTTAATCTTCCCTCAGAATTTTTTGGTTTCATTTTTCCACACTTCATGCGATTGCATAAAAATTTTCTTCACACCCAAATTGTTTATGAAATAATCATTTCATTTGTATGAAGTAATAACTCCATTTGTATGAAGTATTCATTCCATTTGTACGACGTGTTTATTTCATTTGTCTCTAAATCAAATATCAAATATTATAAAATTTGCATTAATGTGGCACTGCCTTACCTTTACGAGCAACCTTCTTGATTTCATTCACCAAAAAATCTAGGTGATCATTATTAACATCCCCGACCTGAAAAAATACCCATATACATGAAAGAGAATTTTAATGTTAAAGAACTTGCCCAGTCGATACAGCGCCACTAGTGGTCAGTACGGTCTAATGTTTTTAATAAAACTTGACTAAAAGGCCACGATTCCTCTGATGCGCTCAAATTTGATTCAATAGCCTGATTTATGATTTACCGAAGTGTTTACTATTTCTGCTTTTTTAGTTTCATTTTAAAAATGTTCTCCTTATATTAAAATATTGCTGCCAGAATTTTACAGACCTAGACAGAGTAGCGTTAGGTATAAAATTTAGTCATAGTTGCGGTAAAACAAACTGTGCTTATGTCCTTTAGATGCTATTAGGACATTCAGAACAATCTAAACAAAATTAAATTGAAGGAGAGTAACGATTACGGCGGGGCAAACAAAATAATACTTAGATTATCATTAACAGAGAAAAAGAACAAAACTAGTACAGAGAGACGGGATAGTTAAAAAAAGTAAAAGAGAAACAGTGAGAGCGAGGAAGAGATAGACAGAGAGAGAGAGAGAGAGAGAGAGAGAGAGAGAGAAACTTGGATAAGGAAAAAAAAAGAGGAAAGAGTTTGTGGAGGGACAGAAGTGTGTAAAAATTGTACCGTCACAGAGACACAGGGGTAGAAACACATGCAGTTCCCTCCACAGTAAGCTGGAGAAGGAAGGATGAAGAGAAAGAGAAAGAGAGACAGGCAAAACCACACACAGTCAGATAGTTATTAAAAGTGCAGGCTTACAGCTTATTTCTTCTGTTGAACAGAAGGAAAAAAAAACAAAGCAAATCTGGACAAGTCAAAAACGTTTCGTCCTCACTATTGCGTCATGAGTAACGATGGAAATGAGATTTATTTATAACTTCCACCTATTTCATGTATTCGACAATCAGATAAACAGACAGCCAGTGGAAGAATGGAGAATGTATACATAAACAGTCAGTACATAATTGATAAATAGAAAGACTACAGAACGTGTAAGACCACTCACTGTGCCGAACAGCGATATAGCAGCGATGCCATGGGCAGATATCTCAGCTTGTCGATAGGTATCATAAAGCTCATTGTTGTAGCCATAAATTTGTAGCTGGGTACCGGAAAAATAAGTTATTGATTTTGTTGATCATTTCTGTGTTGGTTACATTGCATGAGATGTTTTTAGTATTGTTATAGCTGTTATTCCATAGCTATCATAATCCTTGAAATAAAATCTTATAAATAAGGAGAACTGGAAGTAACATTTAATCAAACATATGTCATCTTTTTTTACCACACGATAGCATCCAGCATAGAACTGTTTATAGTTAAAATACCACAGTATCTTTGAGATTTTCTTTTTCACCATAAATCAATGCAATACACATAGAAATGGAGCTCTTAGGACTTATTTTACCTCTAAAGGAAACGATCGCCCTTGAACAGTATGTTCGGAGCCGATATGGTCGCCACTACCAAAATGAAATTTGATGTGATGGACTCTGGGTCAGAAATCAAAACACAGGCATGAGCAGGTAAAATAGGGCATGAAATGCAGAATGAAGTCTTCATGGTGCTGAAACTGAATGATGAATCCTTCACATGTAATATCATGAGATTGCTCCATAATGTTGCATTCGCTAAAGTAAAATCTTACCAATCTCTTAAAGCTATATAGAATTATCTGGATTTTCATAAGCCATTGATTAATCATAGAATTCGCACCAGATTCATTTGAACCTTTGTAAAGATAGTAAAATGGTTAAAAAGGAGAGCAAGAAACGTGCAACAGTGATGACACTCTGTAGGCTGACTAACCTGTAGGTGTAGGAGAGCGGGCCGCCTGTGAACTGGAAAGGTTTTATGCCGGTTTCGTTGATGTAGATGGTGATATCGTGGCCGTTATTCACGATGTAACTGTCAACCTAATGGAAGTGAAAGACGGTCGCAAACAATCAATAGGATTGTGCTAAAAGCAACATTCAAAGTTCGTTCAAATGACACATTTATTACTTTTTCTGTGGGAAGACGAGCGCGTTGTAGGTTTGCCCCTACCAAAATAGCAATAAGCGTGAACATTTTGTGGGTTTTGTGACGACGAGGAGTTCGAAACATCAACTTTAAAAGAAAAAAACACTATTTAGCTCTTTAAGTCCTTATCCTCGTGTAAATCATTGATTGCTTCAACGTTGCTGTTCTTTAACAAGTGTGTACGTCTAGAAAATCACAGCAACGATATGCATGTATCTGTTTCCTTTCAGTCATAAAACCATTCCAACGACAATGCCATCATAAGCACAATACACATTGCTGTCCTCAAGCTGTTTATTTACCCATGTTTTCACAGCTAACCTACTTTCATCCACATGCGCATCTTTATAGAACAGACCCTACGAAAAAACAAAAACAAATATCTGTGCCCATTTTTCAACACACAATGTCCTCGAGCTTCAAAGAGTTAATAGAAACATCTTGAGGTCAACGCAATTCCGAACCTAGTTCGTTTTTTGCCCCCAGCGATGTTAAATTCTCTTTACTTCATAGCCTCCACAGCTACGCGATTGTCTGTGAGCAAAAAAAATTGAACGTTCCTAATAATTGACAGCATCCACCAATCTCCAAACCCACAACGACAAAGATGAATCGCCTGCAGCAAACGTGAAAGATGGTTTGAATAAGCGGTGAGAACACCGTATATTGTTCTCTTTACCTAGTAAAGCAAATATATAAAAAGGTGCGTTTTATGTGAAGTATCTGAAGTCTTTTTACGATTACAATTTTTCCTTTTTAGGACTCAAAGGAAATTAGTTATAGAGAGATAGGGGGCGGGGGAAACAAACAAAGAGAGAGAGTCAGCAAAAGCACGATAGAGTTACATGGGAAAAGAAATCGGGAAAGCAACAAAGAGAGAGGCAACAGAAGCAACATTGAGATAAATGGAGAGAGGAGAGGAAAAGCAACATACACAGAGAGAGTCAGGGAAAGCAAGATATATGGAAAAAGAGGAAAGGCGAGAGAGAAAGAGAGTGAGAGAGAGGGAGGGAGAGAGAGAAGATTTGGGTAATTTGACAGGATAACGAGTTTACAGAAAATAAAGTGAAACTTACTCGTACTAAATAATTTTAACTATCCTGACGTCAATCTTATCATAATAAAAAAAGTTCTATATTTTTCAAATCACGAGTAAATATATTCAGCCCTGCAAGGGCGAGATCTTTGAATATTTCTACTTTTTTAGCAGTCTTGTTATCCATAATCTTTATCACCGTTCTTTTCATTCGTGCATCTATCGATTTCAATCCTTTTCTCATTTAGTCGAAGAACACTAGTATACGCAAGGCCTAAAGAAAGCTAGATACTTTTAGGTACAGGCGTTGAGTGGAAGACAAAGAATGATAACAAAGATGCCGCGAAAGTTAACCTGTTGCAGTATATTGAAACTATGTCTATTCTTATTTCAATTATGAAAAAAAATTTTAGAAACCAGTTCTTGCCCCGGGGCGACAGCTTCAATGAATCGTAAAGAATGGTGGGAGTCGCCTATACATAAAGCTACGTTTAGGCGTTTAGCTCGAGGCTGTGCGAGGAAGAAATGAAACGAAGCATTTTTGTTAGACAAAAGCCTAACGGCCTCAAATAGTACCAGCTGCCATCATAAGTGAAATGCAAACACGAAAACACCATAAAATGTATGTGTGTACAAAAAGAGTGTTTTGAAAAATCGGAATATGTCAAATGAAAAACACCTGACGCAATGCGTACCTTATGGTCATCGGTTCTGACCGGCCGGAGGTTAGGGTCATACAGGAGAAATTTCGGGTTGATGTCTACTGGACTCTGGTGTTGACCATACTTGCACACTGACCATTCCTTGTTCACCAGACCCCAATAGGCCGGCCCTGGGAAGAAGCATTGGAAAATTAGTGTCTGTCTGTATCGATCTATTGATCTATGTATTTATTTATCTATGTTGATTGCAACGTATTGAAACGACATACATTACGATAAATGTGTTTTGAGCATTGTTGCTCTCAACAGCCTTACCTGAAGAGATGAGCAACAGGATCCAAATAATATTTTTGTAAGGCATGTTCTTTCAATAAGTTGTTATCAATACAAATAGGTTCCTAAAACAGCTTAATTACTACTGTAGATCATGTACACCTATAAGAAAGGTATCTATCAATCTATCAACAATTACTTATCTATCTATCTATGTAGACTTTCTATTTGCCTGCATGCTGATTGTTTATTACCGCGCATTTCGCGAAATAGTTAATACATTTATACATATTCATTTTTTCACACAAGCCTGATGTACAATAAATACCATCTTGTGTGAAATATTTGTAAAATAGCATTCATTACTGAGAGAAGAGCTCTGGTTCGTCTAAAATTGAGAAACGAGATGAACGAAAAAAATTGAAAAAGTCTTTGTAACATGAATTAAATTTAAGTGGTTCACTCACCATTGATTCCGTCATAGGACCACCATTGAGACCAGCGACTTCCAAAAACACCTGAGGAAAGAAAAACAAATGTGTTAAGGGATGCATTCAGACGGATTTTTAACTGCTATTAACATGTACATGCTATAACGTAGCTTTTAGTGTAAAATTCAATCGATAAAAATAAGTTAATAAATTGGTAAAAACAAAATACATGACTAAAAACCTGATTTTCGCGCGCTCAAATTTTATTTTGTATTGAAATCCAAAGGGTGGGTTGATAGCTATGCAGCCACAATGTCCCTCGTCGAGGTTGCATCAGTGTTTGGTGGACCATTCTCGATCCCACAACACAGGAGAAGCCTCGCAAAAAGAAACCTCAATTGAATTGTAGACTATGCCATCTTTGTCAATAATCCCAATAATAAAAACACACAAAGTCAATCAATTATTCTGTCTACAAATTAAATCCCCGTTTCAATTACAGACTTTAAGAAAACAGGGGTGCGCTTTGGAACGGTTTTGAGAAGCAATGAATGAGGGAAAAGGCGTCATTGGCGGCAAGAAAAGTGTCTTCACGTTTGTCCCTGATAAGTTTTTTGGTTCAAGAATGTTCACCTTGCCACTTTTCAGGCCATGAAAATATCCGTGACTGAAATTTGCCTCCATCATTTTGATTTCCATATCTCCTCATACTAATCATTCTAAATCTATAGTAAAACTTAATGACAGTCTTATGAACAATGGAAAAGTACAACTTGAAGTTGAAAATTGTAATAGTCTCAGTTGTCTTGATATAAATCGTAACATACCGGTACTTCCAGTGTGGTGCCGCAATGCAATAGGAACAATTCAAAATATCATAATTCTCTTTTCAACAACGCCATTTTGTCAAGAGACAAACCGCAGTAAAACTGCACCTGGATGCACCCAGCTGATCAGGGAGCGTCAACCCACGTTCTCTACGTACATCCTCGCGTTTTGTGTCCGTGCGAGCGGTTTAGTACGATTTTACTCACGTGATACATCGCGTCTCCCTTTCTCTATGAATAGACCCTTAGAGATTTAGCAACTGTTTACTTTTTCAGAAAAAGTTAATATAGGTTATGACAACAGATTTACCCAAAATTGCGCAATTAAAGGATCATAGCTTTGACAACATTTACACACAGAAGGGGCCGCGTCTAAAAGCATCATAAAACCCGCGATGAACTACAGTAATAGGTCCCAAACCAGGTCTTATCTCACACGCGGCTTGCCCGACCGTGAAATCGATGTAGTAGTCTTCGATAAGACTCGCGGAAACACTCGCCCCCCCCCCCTTCTTTATGATCTCTGTCTTTTTTTTTTCGGTTTGTCTCTCTGCCTGCCTGTCTGCCTCTCTGTCTGTCTCTCTTTCTTTCTCTCTATCTCTTTCTCTCTCACTCTTTCTCTTTCTTTCTCCCTCTCTGTTTCTGTGTCTATGTTTGTCGGTCTGGTGTACCGGGCTCTTAAACGATATGTATTTATTATTCTTCAATCGTTCTCCCACATTAATGTATCGTCTCTCTTTTATCACTCACAGTGTTACATTCTTTTATTTTTTTCTCACGCTGAATTGGATCAATCACACGTCGTGCTGGTGAAAATGTTTTCCTATGTAACTTTTTGAATATTCAACAGAGTCCTAGTATGCATTTAAAGTCATATCTTCTCTTTTGTATTAAATGCTATATACCCTTCCCGGGTATACAGTTCAGATGTCACCCTTGCCCCAAACGGTTTGCTGTCTGTGGTTTTATATGAGCAAATGCGTGTAATTTCTTCTTCAAAAGTTTTTCTATATTTTCTGTTGCTTTTCAAACACGTTTCCTTCCTCTAATCCTAATATGCATTTCTTTTTCCACCCTCTTCTTCTTAAATTTTCGCCCTTCTTTTCCGCTCTCTTTTTTGTTTTCTTCTCTCCAGATCAGACTTGCGCATTCCTAATTTAGTAAGATATTAAATGTCCACATTACGAAAGGAAGCTTGGTAGGTGGATAAACTTTTGTATCTACATAAAATGTGTTATTTGCTAATAACTGATGCTTACCCGATTGTGTTTTACACCTTAGTTATTATTTGAAGGCATGATAAGTTTAAGAAGAGTTTTTAATTCATTCGTTATGAAACAAACTCCAATTTTTCCAAAAACTTTCCCTTTATCAACTACCTATCGGAGATTTAGTTGGTTTTTTGTATTAAAGCTAATTACTCTTTTATCTGCCACAGTTTTCGCTATGCTCACGAAATCCCATCAAAGTATTAATACCACGTAGTTTCCGATTACATCCATCGATGAATCTAAAACCAACACAGCTATCTTGCGTGCATATAGGCCTGTATAAATAGTGTTTCAACCTTTTTAATTACTTTTACCATTTTAAAATCAGCTTTTGTACGCTTCACTTAATGAGAGATAGAACAATTTTAAGAGATAGAAAAAGGTTTAAGAAACCAAGAAGTCTAGTAAATTGAAAACAAATCTCGTTGAATCACCAAGTTATTTGTAATTTAAAAAACTAAGCGTAATACTTGTTACAAAGTCGAAACCTCTTATGAATAGTATGTATAAAAACTGCAGGTTTGCAAAAGTGAGTAAATAAAATGGCATGTCTAGACTGAAACACAACGAGATGTAACCAAGGTCTCGGGCCAGGCAGAGCGGAGTGAGCAGAAAGATGAGGCTCTATTGTCTAAGTAATGTACATGTCCACAGAAAGGCAAAAAGCACCGAGTTATGTGGCATTTATTTAAAGTTTGACTTGTATGTGGTTTTATATGGAGACCAAAAACTCATAATTATACTCTATCAAATAAATAAATAAGTAATAATATGTTTAGAGTCCTCCACCGCCGAAGAAGGTCTCATGGCTTTACATATTTACCCCAGCAGGCCTATACACACCAAAGCCAATTCAACTCATATTTCAGAGCATTACAGTACGGCAGCCTGTTAGGCGCTCAAATACTAACATTCCACAAATTTCAAGCACTGCCTTTAGCCAGGTACCCTTTTACAGGTGGGTGGACTGGGGAAAGTTAGGGTAAATTGCTTTCCCAAGGCAATTGCAGCATGACATGGTCAGGAATCAAACCCACGACCTCCAGATCTCAAGTGCGACGCGCTAACCACTCTGCCACGCTGCCCATGCAGCATCAATGACAAGAAAAGTTTTTCACCCCAAACAAGCCATAGTTTCTATAAACAAAAGGAAAAGAAGAAAGTCAGAATCTTGAGCTGGGGGAAATAAAAGAGTTTCTGAATCGATTGGTCTTATATTTGCATTGCATAGCTAGACCGCTATAATGACGAAGTGGCTCATGAGTGCCGGGGTTCGAGCCTTAAGTTCTTCAAGTCTACGGTTAGTCATTGAGGAAGGCAATTCTCACGCAATTCCATGCCTCACTCATGCGTTTGATGAGTACCCAACTATAGGCAGTGAAAGATCTTTTTAGTTACTCTTCCTGCTCTGCTGTGAGTTAAGTAGGTAATTTGGTTGTAACTTATGTAAAGCGCTTAGAGCTTTTTATTGGATTAGCTATAAAAAAAAAACAATATTAATTTTTTACTTTACAATCAATCCTTTATTCAAGACAAAGTGTTTGGATTTAGTGTCAGTTTGGTGGCCTTTAGTTTGTTTGATTTATCATAGACATTTGACTTGATTTTTGTTAAGTAATTTATAAAGATACAAGCTGGCAGACCCGTTAAAAATTGAGAGCGCAAAACTATTTAAAGGCGTTGGAATCATGGGTTTGTTTAGACAGTAATTTGTTTTCAGCAAAAATGGGATCGCGCAATCACTATCCAAAAGCGCCCTACCTTGTCATGGTGCATCTTGATACAACGTTTCTCATGGTGTTCGGTGCACATTGACTTCTACCACGTAGACAATTGCATATCTGTAAAATTTCGCAGGTAAGTTAAATAAATGCGCTGTTTAAAGAACGACACGGGCAATTTCCAAGCCTATCATACAT
Organism: Elysia marginata; assembly: GCA_019649035.1. Taxonomy (NCBI): domain Eukaryota; kingdom Metazoa; phylum Mollusca; class Gastropoda; family Plakobranchidae; genus Elysia; species Elysia marginata. The sequence continues at coordinate 298,677 of BMAT01010843.1, forward strand.
ATGTCTCGTTCAATAAACAGTTCGCTCGCAAATTTTCTTACTCATCAATAATTTTATCCTGACCTAATTTACGGCAAAGGGGAAGATTTTAAATTTCGTTTTTAAGTGACTTACACCCGTCTACATACGAATGTTGTGGCGATAAAAACAACTCAATGAGGGATGGCAGTCTTGCGTGTGAGAATCTTACTTCGCCTCATGCTAGTGGATAACATAAACTTACTAAAGTAAGAAAAGATCATCTCTATGAGAAAGTATGTAACTGTAAACTTAAGTAATATTAACTGTTACCTTAAACACGCACACAAATTTCTATTGAGATAAATGTGTTTCATCGGTAGAAAGCATTCCAATCGATCTTTAAAGGTTTGTATATATTTGTTAAGCAAATGCCAAAACTTTGCACTTATTTACTGGAGAATGAATGCATAAAGCTACCAGTTATACTTTTAAAAATTATTGCATTCCGCATAAGAAATTAATGATACTCTAGCAGTGTACATATACATAAAGCTATTCTTTTGGTTCTAGAATAGTTAGTTTTAATACTCATCAAGACAGTGACAAAATATAGAAGATAAAAGAAAAAGCTCATTCTTAGTAAGCAAAGCAAATATATTTGGGTGAAAAAGAAGCTCAGCTTTTTACTGTTGGTATTTGTTTTCAAAAAGCTAAACCAAATTAGTGTTAGGCCTACTATTTATTCCAAACATACTCACAACTACGCAGATGGTGTTTTGATGTGTTTCGTCTTGAATGAAACAATAAAACAATGAGGAGAAGTAGTGAAAAACCTTTATCGGACATCATTCATCTCTCAGGCAAAACATAACTAATGCGTGTTTTTCTTGTTCTTCCCAGAAAATATGGAAATATTGTATTAAACATTTGCGTTTGGGAAGCCTCGTTATCTCAATGTTTCAATAAACAGCCAAATCTCTCAGGACATGGCGTATAAATTGATTAGCGTTCACATCTCTGTGTAAAATGTCGAGTTGAATAATGTATGTGATAGCCCTAATGTTCACCGGCGGAATCATTGTGTAAAAAAGCTGAAAACAGCTATGATGTTATACTCGTACTTAATTGTTTTGAAAAAAAAATATAAACATGTGTCGGTGATTAAGGTTGCACGGGTGGCAAGACGTGCAGAAATTTTCAAATCAAAGAAGTAGTTGAGTTTTCCCCAAAAACATAAAGGTCAACACATAGATAAACAAACATACCAGTATAGTAAAAATAGTAAGAGGAACCCTAATTGTGGACTCTTTTCGCACTGTCTCTATCTTAACAGCCTCCTGTAAAAACGAGAGTTGACAACGCTGTGCAGTTTTGTTGACACGGGAAACGAATAAGAAATCAAGTACAATAAAGGGTACTATGAGAGATACAGATATGTACTAGGATGGAGAAGTGTAGAAGATAGATAGATAGATAAATAGATAGATAGATAGATAGATACTGTAGGTTTTAGAAAGATAGATAGATAGATAGATAGGTAGGTAGATAGGTAGATAGAAAAATAGATAGATAGATAGATAGATAGATAGATAGATAGATAGATAGATGATGTGTCATGGTTGGATATAGAGAAACACTTAAGGACTTTTCACACTGCCTATTTTTTTCCTGCTTTTGAATTGTGTACGATAATCACTGTTTTTATTTATCTGAATCAAACCCTAGTTACTGCCATTGTCTTGATCGACAAGGCAAATCAGATCTTACTGAGCAT
>BMAT01010843.1:301341-315736 GCA_019649035.1 Elysia marginata
GGAGGACGTTAAAACCACAAAATGAACAAAGAAAACGTTCTTTTTTTTGCTCTCCTTCTTTTCCTCTATCACCCCCTCCTCCTTCATCTTCTTCTTCTTTTTTTCTTCTTCTTCTCCCTCTTCTTCTTCTTCTTTTTCTTCTTCTTCTTCTCTATTTCGAAAATGCTGACTTTTTTTATTTTTTGCGTGTTGACCATTAGCAATAGCTTTATTAATTATCTTTTTAAATTTGCCATACTATGGGCAATAAATTTCAACCCCCTTTGTGTTTATCTTTCAGTTTTTAATCTTCGGTTCCTTTTTAATTTCCTCTCGCCATTACCGGTACTATAACAAGTTCTCTACATTCTTTTTTTTACTACCCTTATCTTATCCTGTGTCAAAAAACCGTCCACAAAGAGTTGTCATTTATTCCCTAACACTTCTTCCCCATTGACTACTGATTTCTCTTTTGATCTGATGTTATTAATTTTTATCTAAACACACAATTGTAAAACGGACTTTATATATGGCCATTTTTGTAGGTGGTGGTCAATATTTTGCTGGTATAGCCAGTTTGACCCTTATAACTGTTTTATCCAAAAATATCTGTATACAAAGAAAGTGCATTTTCATGTTAACTTTTTTAATAGTGGAGACCAATCGATATTGGGATATTGTCTAAAGTTTTTTCAACCATTTATACCACAAGTGTAAACTTGATTTAAGTCTTGTGAATCCATTGTTATAACTTTTTTTGAACACGTATTCATTGATTAAGCCCACTCTATAAATCGGAAAAAAATCAGATTAGTCCTACCTCTCCATTCTACCTCTCTGACAGACAGAATTTGAAGCTGATTTTGCAATACTCGGACGCATAAAGACTGGACAGACAAATAAAAATGTCAAGTTTTGATATCTGTCAATCAGACGGTTGTCCAAGACGTACTTGTTTCCTAAAGATAATTAATTGAATAGTGTGAGTTTGAAGAGGTTCTCTTTTAACAGGAAAGTCCTTAAAATAGCCTTCTAACGACCTTTTATTTGATAAAAACCACAATACTGGCGTACTTGTAACATCTCCTTATGAGGACCAGTATTTTATGAGACTATAAGAAAGAAGTAAAGTAACAAAATCTGACTCTCTCTTCTTCTTTCTCCCTTTATCCCTCTCGATCTCTCTCTCTCACTCTTTCTCACCGTATTTTCCATCCTACCTAAATACCTACACTTATCTGTGTTTCGAAAAATCTTTCCCTATGTCTATCCATCTATACACCTGTCTACCTATTTATTATACCCATCTCCGCAGGAGCGAGTCTTTTAATGTCGTAATGATTTTGCAGCGATGATTATTCTGTCAAAAGAAATAAGACTTGCTTATAGAAAACACACCAAATCTACAGCTGCTGCTGCTGCTGCAATAACGAATCGACACTCACTGAATACAGTTTGACCACTATGAAAGATAAATCTACATGCAGACAGAACAAAGGAGAGAAGGAAAATGAAATAAAATTATTTAAATAACGTCGATGTGGAACTGCGCAGTAAGCTGAATGAATATGTGTAAGCCAAGAAGGAAGTTTAGGGTTTGGCTTGAAATAGTTAAGTAAACGGAAAACGAATTACTTTGCCTTTCAGATTAAATTACGAGTGTTTCCTCAGCGAACTTCTGAGAGAGACTAATTACTTGCCGGAATCAAACGCTAAAGGTGAATCAAGAGACTTGATTTAAACACAGAGTTCTGCATTAATTAGGTCGTGGTTTGAATTACTCCTTCATTTGGCCACCATACAAATACCTATCGACAGGCGGTCTTCGTATAATCAATAATTAGTCAGTGTTATACCGTCTTTTGTCTAGTGCAGAGGTTCATGTAGTTTCACAGTCTTTTGTCCTCAACACATCTCTTTTTTTCAGGTTGCTGGCTATGGAAGTGTATTCTACTTTTCACAGAATTGTAACCCGCAGTCTAACGCTTGAAAAATTAGCTAGGGCTAAATGGCAGGCAAAGCAACGGCAAGGTATAGATCCAAAGATGTTTTTTTTTCTCAGGGTCATCCAACATTTATTTATTCAAATACAAAAGTGCGGGATTTTGAACATTACAAATCTCTGATTGTTTTTAACTTGTTCAATTCTTTTTTTTTTGTCTACGGTACAGTTTCTACACGGAACGATGAACTTAAAGCCTTCTGCCCACACTACATTCTTATACATCACTCTTTTTCGATAACTTTTCTTTTTTTACTTTGATTTAGGTGAAAGAAAACTCAAACTTTTGCATTTAGTTTATAGGTATATATACTTGAGATCCAGAAGAACCAGGACGCTTCTCTCCCATAACAGTCAGGACAGAAAGGTAATCGGCGGTCTTTCTCGCCAAGTAGGATCCTTCACCTCAAGTAGTGTAAAAGTTGCAATTACATCTATGTACTTGGATGGCAATTTTTTCATTATGCAAAATGAAAACCATTTACAATGAAATTAACTAGCCATATAATATGCAAGCTGTGTCTTTGCGTTCCTTGAATTATGTAATTGTGATGTAATGTTTTATTTTCTGATGATGTAAAAACAAGAACTTACCTTACGATGAAATAAAGAATTTTATTTTATCTTATCGTAGTCAGAGTGCAAGCGTTGGGTTTGTATATCAAAATCTTCCCTTTAAATGGTTTGGTTCACTTTAAAAAAAATTTCGCCTGTTACGTTTTTAAAAGAAACCTGTTAAATTAACAAACTTGGAAACAGAGCAGCATATTGTGAGGTCCGCCAGACAAGCATAGAACTAATGGTTTATGAGGAAACTAGATTTCACAACAGAGCAACCGAGGACGTCTTTTTACTCTCTTCCAAGCCCAACGAGAGGGATTCGATACGCGTTGGTCTCTGAGATAGTGCTTGCAATTTGGATATAACGCACAAGACTCTTGTAGACGCTGTGATATTATTTTCAGCTAGACTAACTCTTTAAATTAAATTTTTTTTCTAATTTTGTTACTAGGACGGATAAAATACCATTAAACAGTTTTCTTTTTAGAAACAAACAACACAATATAAAATTGACATCTCCAGATTTCTCATAACCTTTGGAAAAGAAAATTGGAAAATGTCTAAGCTAAACTCTTAAATGACGATCATCGAGAAATTTTGATGGAACTCTCTTGGGGAAAGCGTGGGTTGATTTCAATAGTGGAATTAAAGATTCTTAATTGCATGCTCTCTCTTACCGTAAATCTTATTATAGAGACTACATGCCTTCATTCTGGCTTTCATGCTTTAAATGGATGTTGCAATTGAGATTTCCATCAGAAACTTGAAGAATGTTGTTTTCTAAGAAAAAGTTTTTTTTACTGTTCATCTTCATTGAATGGTTTAATAGGGTGCGTTTCGGTTCAAAGTTAATCTATGCACTGATACATTGAAAAAGCTCGAACTTTTCATAAGTGGTCACAATGGGTCAGAGCAAGCTTAGAAGGTGGTTTTACTCTGGGTTAAAGGCTAGTTTTTTATTATATTTTTATTTTATTCCTAATTTCAAACTGGTGGTGTGTTCAGCTGCTTTCTAAACATTTCCAGTAGTCTACTGAGAGACATCAAGCTCTTTATTTTTAGGCTTTACTTTTTACTTCATTCTGTGATTGTCAGACACCACTTCATTGATCTTATTCGATAGGAAACTTTTCAGCCTTTGGCGCTCGAGTATGTTTCATAATAATTTTGTACCTCTATCAAAAAGATCTTGTGCTTCATCTTCATTGCAGACATCATTAAATTAAAACTAGGCATTTATACACAGCGAGATGTTTTATATTTTATTGAAAAAATATCTCTGCGTTTTCAAAATAAACTCTTTCGTTTAAAGCAGTGGAACAGACTCTTATTGTTTTCAAAATTGATTTCACGGTTTAAATGAAAGGAAATTGCAACAAGGCGGCCAAACCTTTTACAGACAATACTCTTTCTTTCATAATAATTATATTTTGTATGAATACATTTTTGCAGCAACAAGACAAGACAAAATGTTTTCAATTCAATCCTTTTTTTTTTTTTTTGCTACTGCATTGTGCAAACGCATTGACACAGTTTTACATAAGAAAAACAATCACAAGACTAACAAACAAAACTTTATTCCATTAAGACATCAAACTTTTAATATTTTGAACAATTTTTACGTATCTGTTTTAATATTTGTGTCACGTTGAGATTTTTTTTGTGGCATATGGCTGAGTTTTATACGCCTACGTGTTAGTGGATAAAAATTCCTAAATGGGTTTCTTGTGGCGTTCAATACAATTCAATGGGCTCCCACGTGTTTCCGTGTTTCGAAGCAGTTTATTTTTAAGAAAGCACAACATACTTTTACTAACAAGAGCCTTATTAACATTAATAAATATGCTGTTCTCATATTTGGCTAACCCATAGATTAAAGTCTCTGCAATTTGAGAAAAAAAATATCAAACATCCTTATTTCCTTTGTTTTAATCTTAACTCTAATTTCGTTTTTGCTCTTCCTTAGTTTCATTGTTTTTGCATTATATCCTCCCTGTTCTAGAGCTTTAGGGGGGCTTAGATAACTCAGTTGGTAGTGGCTTCGCTCCGTGGCCTACTGGTTAGGTCGGTGTCAGTATAATGTGACCGGCTGAGGCTAAGTCATGGTATCCCCGCTAGTCCCTGGGTGGCAGCCCGTAAATTGTCATTGGGACCCAAGCCCTGAGAGCACCTTTGAAGTGGAATTGGGCTTGTAAAAATACCCTTCAATCAATCTAGAGCTTTAGCCAAAGATTTTTCTGTCCGTATTTCAGCCAATCTGTCTATTTATTTATCTTTGACTGTTAAATCTGTGGGTGTCTCTCGCACCAGTCTATCTATTTACTTCAGTTTGAGTAATGACAGGTTTGCCTAGGTGAGCAACACGAAGAATGGGATAATCTGATATGAGCTGCCTGAAACCATGTCATAGATACGGAAAAGAGTTTCCATCTTTTAATATTTGTGAGCCAGAAGGTATGGGATGGTAAAAGTTGACCTGTCCTTAGTGTGTTCGATGCTATTCGAACTGATATAAGAATTATGAATCAATGCGTTTTATTTGAAATTGTAAGAACACTCCTCTTTGCGTGTGGTTGCAGCACCAGGATATTAGGAAAACAGATTTTGCTACACTTGGAAATTGACGTTTTGATATATTGTTTTATTGAGGCGGAGCCCTTGAGCTCGTCACGCGAGCAGTAAGTGTAAGCTAAAATAGCAGCCTCTGTCATTTCTGCTTAGTCCATAATGAGCCGAGAGCCATTGCGCCTGGTGCCGAATTTTTGAAATGGGTAAGGCGCATTCTTATTGTATCGAGCATTGGCAAAGATCATTCTGTAAATATCTAAGGGGGGGGGGGGTCAAATTCTTTTAAGTTTTCATCCAATAGCTTTTTAAAGGTCTTGGTTTGACGGAGCCGCTGTAACGGTTCGGTTAGCCCGCTGGCTTCCTTTATCTTCCGCTGAATCCACTGAGTAGACTGTCGCATTCCTTAAATAAGGTGTATGTCATATCATTTGGTGTTTGTTTTGCCTTTTTGGAAGTCCGTTCTTTGCAAAGTGCCTCAAAATTCATTTGTTTCACTCCTACCACCCGCCTGCTTTTTTCAACTATTTTGTCTAACCTGTTTTTGTCACTACTGTTGACATTGTCTCCCCAGCTTTGGGTGCGAATGGCCAAAACACAGGTCAAGACTGAAGAGAAAATATTTGGAGTACTTTTTCAAAGACACGACCGGACCTCACATTCAAGAAACTAATTATAGATGTATCATGTTTAAATAAATTCTGAAAAATTATTGTCTATTTAGTTTTGCCAAACTGTGTTTACAGTTTTAAAAAAAGCATCGACGATTACCCAAAAATAAAGTAACTTCACTCCACTAAAACATCCATGGGTGTATGTGCGTACCATTATAGAGTGAGTTCTTCAATATGGAGCGAGCCTAACATTCGGGGTGCGGGTCATGGGAGCAGGTCCACTGAAGCAAAACGTGAAATATTCTAGATCATACCCTAAGTATTAACCTCTGACTTAACAAGGAGGCAAGTTCTAGGGGAGACTCGAGCACAGGAGAGAAAACATCGGGTCGAAATTTTCTGTCGCATTTATCATTCTGCTGTTGCACCGCTTGGAGGCAGACCTACAGCCAATGTGTGGACTACGGCCAAAACTTTCCTAGCACTCATAATTTTAGTTTTAAAGTGTAAACTTTCGATTGTAGTTTGAGTAACATGAACCTTGTTTTGATATCTCCGACTCGGCCGTGATCAAAACAAAAAAAGTATAGGGTCAGTATTTTGCTCTTTCTGTATTTCTCTGGTATTGCATTTTATTTGAACAGAGCAGAAATGACACGGAGGTGCAATCAATGCAAATGAGTCGGCAGTTGAAATTTTCACTTTACAGGGCCTTGGTCAATTTAAATGGGCACTTTTTTTATTTTCCGAAAGTTAAACGTTTCATGAAATTATCCAAATTTTGTGGGAAGATATGAAAATTCTTTCCATATGAAATATGGAATAAAAAGGCGAATTTTTAAAAAGAAGTTTAAAGTTTAGGACATCCGTTTGGTTTGGACTGGTTGCAAAAAGTTTGTGGAAAATACAATGGCATAACGATATTGACATGACCAAAGTTTATTGCAGCTTAAGCGGGACCCAAGGCAGACATTTATTTAGCCCTTTGTAATAAACAATATCCAGCCCAGCTGTCTTTTTCCAAGGCTTATGGAGAAAACTGAATGGCACATATCGTATCTAACCTATCGCAGAGTTTGCAATATCCCCTGGTAAAGAAAGGCTGAGCGCTGTCTATCGAAAAAGAAAGGGTTGAGACGGAATACACCATCTTCCTTATTTAGCTTCGTGTTCTGTCAATTAATTTTGCAACACCACTGAGTATAACTGAAATTTTGTTACAAGACATCGATATCTTAGAAATAATGGTTTGCAAGTACAATCATAAAACCCATAAATAGAAAGTGTTTGATCAAAAATTTCTTAATTGAAAGAAATCAGAAACCAAAATACAAAGCTCAGATATTCCGTAGAGGCATAACCATTTAAGAAATATCAAACTCAACTGCGACGTATGTTTAGAAAGGAAATCGGTGAAGACCAAATGCGGTGTTTTTGTTAAGCTTTTGATCCCCAAAGGGTCGGAAAAACAGAAAACTAGAACAGCACAGGCCAAGTGCTGTATTTCTGTTCAGCTTTTCAACCTCACAGTGTCTGAAAAACAGTGGTACGAAAGCAGGTACAGCCAAAGCCAAATATTCGAATTCTGTATTTCTGTCCGTATTTCGACTCCAAAAGCGTCCTTTAAAAACCTCATTTGATTCTACGTTGATATTATCCCCCCCCCCCCCCTTTTAGTGTAAATACACCTTACCGGTACTCTCATTCATATAAGTCCTGAAACTTACTTCACAGCTTCTATCTCGCTATCCAGTATAGGATAAGCCACTAATACTAACAAAATGACATCATTTGTAGAGATTTTGAACCCCTTTCGGCTCCATATTGACTGGGAATATGAAGAGTGCCCCCTCACGACTCGTTGGAGTGGAGGGTTAGAAAACTATATAGTAACACTATTAACATTCAGAAGAAAGAAAAGTTAAAAATGCATGGAACTAAACAGAACTTGCACTAAAAAGATTTAATAAAAAAAAATAAAACAAACCTTAAATGAAAATATATCACTAAAACCACAATTACCCAACCGGGTCATTTTATAGATATTAGAACTAAGCCACATAGTAAAAAAGAAAGAAAACTTTTTAAGGATGAAGCCTAGTAAGTTAGTTCTATACCCGATACCAGAGTCATGAAAAACGAATCGGGCTCTTACTGTTCTTGACACGCGACAGAGTACCTTGCTTTCACTTTCCATGCAACCTGACCGGGATCGAACCCGGGATCTCTAGCATGTATATATAACCGCCTTACAAATCGAGCCACCGCTTATTTCACTTATAACACGCCACTAAAATCAATATCATCTTCAGTTACATTTCTGCACGTATGCAAGGTATTAATACATGCATTTCAAAACCAAGTAAAAGAGAAACAGAGAGGGACAGGCATAGGAACAAACAGACAAGAGTTTGTGAGAAAGAGCGAGAGGTTTTCTCTAATGTAATGAGATCTCATGCAAGAAGACGTTAAATTCCTGACACATTAATGTAAATATTTTTTGTAACGACCACAAAAATCCTCATGCTGACCCGGTTAACAACAGTTTGTTTAGGTCTTAAAAACAAGGAAGTTCTCGATAGGCGTGACGCCACATCCGCTTTTCTGCTTGATCTGCCAGCTGGCACTGAGTTCATCCGATCATCGATAGGGCTCGCGCTAGATTGCATGAACTGGCAAGAGTTTTTTTGTTTAAAAAAGTCAAATTCAACAGGATGGACTGGAAATCGAACTTGTAAATCGAAACAAGGGGTTAATGAACCAATATTTGCGATATAAATCGCGGTTTCAACAAAAAAGATAGAAAATCACCATTGCCAACAATAAATCAACAGAAACCATGATAAAGCACATCTTGCTCAAGAAAGATGAGCAATAATAATTCTTACACATGTATTGGAAATGGATCAACTTAAAAGCCCCGTACCATAAAAAATTTTTTACATTTTTTTATGGGCTTACTACCTCGCAATCTCACTAAAAAAATTATTTCGGGTAATACCATGAATGTATTTAAAACTATAGGTAAAATTCTGATTTGACTCGACCGTTTAACCATTTTGGCGTGGAAGTTGATTGTTAGTTCACCATATAGTTTGAAACAGAAGACACATTGCTATCCTCGTCCCGCATGTAAATTCATTCAAATAGGACAAATAAAGAACCGTATAATCCAACGCTTCCAGTTCAAACCCTTCTTTTTCATTACCCATTACCACCTGATGTGCGGTATTTCAATGAGAACGGTTGGTCTCGATCTTCGATAACTTATTACTAAAACCCTTATTATGTACTGTGCTTACGGTATTCCTAGAAAAACGCATAGTCGCGCACCAATCTATCTAAGCACAAGTCCATTATTACACGACCCCTGTGGAAATCAGATAAGTGGCACCCATTTTAAGAAGATTTTAAGTACCGCCAATCTTAAAACTCCTTTTCAAGAATATTCCAAATCCAAGTATCAATCACGCTGAAATAGACGCATAGACTTTTCAATTTTTTTTATTGTTAGTATATTTCATTCAGCTGTAAGCCCCAACACTCATGAAAACAAAGTAAAGGAGATAGCTTTCCTGTAATGTCACATGACAAACATGCGTAAGAGTACATCTCAACAAAAACACACGGACATCATTCAGCACCTTCTACAGACAGAACAAAACTATAGGAGGAGGACCTCATGTGAATGACCTTAAACTGTGATGAAGACCGTAGATGTCTTCAAATTAGCGAGTAAGAGATGCCTATTGGAAAATACAACGCTGCATGAGCTGACGAAAACCTCACACCCCCCGGCAAATACAAGTTCTTGCTGATCTTTAGAATTTTTCAACTAAACAATTAGCGAACTAGACAAAAAATCATTATGAAATTGCTTGGAAGAATTGTCTTGGTGACCATCAAATTGAAGTAAAAAACTTTTTAGACCCATATAAATTTGCATGCAAGTCAAAGCAAAACATCGAAGCTACTAACCTCTAATATCTTAAGCACTAATTTTGACACACCTTGAAACTGCGTAATACTTTGCTAGAATTCTATTCTTAGAATTTTTCTCTCCTTTTAATTGTATTGAATCACATCTAAAGATTAAAAAGCTTTTAAACTTAAAATTTAACCCTCAAATAACAGCTGGGCACCTCATTTTTACTACAAAGAAAACAATTTCTGAAATTAAGTAACACCATATCCTTAAAGAAATTAAATACAGGAGCACCCCAGGATTGTGTCTTTTTACCATCTATATATACCATTTACACAATAGATCACCAAAGTAAACGCAAGAATGTAAAAATATTAAGATTTGCAGATGATGCAGCAATTCTTGGCCTCGATAGAACATCAGAGAAGGACTGTTCTAAAGAAATTGAAAATATTTTAAAATGGTGTACTGCTAATTATTTTATTCTCAACGCTAAACATATCGAGGATAATATTATTGACTTTAGAAATGAAATACAACCTTCAACCCCTTTACATATTCACATAAGAACAGTGAACAACTACAAATATCTAGACAACAAATTCAATTGGTACACATTAAAGAAAAAAAAAACACAAAAAAGTCTGTTTTTGCTTTTTTAAAAACTTAAGTCATTAATGTAAGGAAATCTATCTCGATGAATTTCTACCATGCAGTGTTTGAAAGTGTAATATTTTTAAATAAACTGCTGGCTGGGGAGGAACGATAACATCGTCAGATGAACATACAATCCATAAAATAATCAAAAGAGCAGAAAACCTGATTGGAGAACAACAAGAAAAGTTGATAGCATTTACAAAATAGTTTCTATTTTTAAAAAAAGCTAAAGAGATAATTAAGGACGGATCAGATCCATTAAATATCGGGTGTTCCAAAAAACGTCCTCAATTTTGTCACCTATAACTTCATACCTATTTATGGTAATTTCATGAAAATGCACACATAGTAAGATAAATCATTCATGTTAAGGTGTGTGAAGTTTCATGCTTCTGGATTCCTCTATTTAGAAGTTATTTTATTCTGGATAACACGCATCCCAGATGTGAAAAAAAAACAGTCAAATGTAATCAGTTTTTTCAAGTTATCCGTAGAACCTCCTTCCAGCCGAACAACAGCTCTAACTTTCTTGCGCCATGTTGCGATTGACTTTCTCAATACCTATTTGTACCCATCACTCCTTTATTTTTGCTTTCGGTTCATTTCCAGTGAACGAAATTGACCGTCCCATGTACAACTTCTCAGCAAGTGAGTCCTACATCGGATTCAAATCTGAAGATTGTGATAGCAATGATATCGACTCCTTCATTTATGAGAAATTGTTGGGTTGCACGATCTGTGGGCAAAGTAACACCGTCTTGTTGCAGGATAAAGTCATCTTGAGGATAAAGTTCGTGACATATGGGAAGGAGTTTCTTTTTAATACTCTGAATTCACCTTCGTAGTTTTCGTATCAAGGAAAAAAATCTCGGTTTTGCCATTCCAGCACACGCCAGAAACCACGACTTTCTGCGAAAACCGATTCGTTTCGTTGTAAAGCCGTTGCAGAGGGATGTCCGACTTCTTTTTTTCCATAGATAAAGTATTTTTGGTCTATTTTTAGGAATCACTAGAGAGAAGTCTTTTTCATCTGCAAGGTTAATTTGCTTCACATATTCATCGGAAAATCTGTTCAGAACCGATGTGGCGGAAGGCGTCTTTTGTCTTTCACGCTTTCCCTTTTTTTCTGCTGGTCTGAATTCATTTGTAGGCCTTTAATTTTATACAATTCTTTGTACAATGCTTCTCCCTATGTGTAATTTTTATTCTGATGCAATTTACCTGGCTAATTTATGGGTCCCAGGCCTGCCTTCGAGTGATTGTATCATATCTTCTAGACGATTAAGATTTTCTTGATCTCTTGCAGACCGAGGTCTGCCACTACCCGACTTCCTGCCTGACAATCCAATTAATTCGATCTCAGAGATGAGTTTGTTATTGGACCGAAGGTTACACGTCTTCGTTCGAAAATTCTTGCACAATCGGTGCACTAAGTCAGTCTTTCTTTATGAAACGAGTCTCAATCATAATTGTACCCACTCTACAGAAAACCATACTGGTAGATCTAGCCGGTCGATGGGAGTTTAGATCTAAACTTCGCTTCTCTCAAGGTTTATTTGATGTTTATAAAAGGCTTAAGCAGTTTCAAGAACTTTTATACAAGAATGTCTTAGGCACGTCGATGATCTTGAGGGTTTTCAACCCCGTCCACCTTGCAAAGATTGAAACACTGGATGCAACTGGAAGTCGGTGCTGTATTTGTTGTCCCTGAGAAGTCATCGAAGCTGTTTATGAAGGCGTTTAAGCTGGATGTAGTGACCGTGCTTTGTGGCAAACTATTCGATGTATTTGTGACCCTCAAGCTAAAAAAGTTCTTTCTAACATCACGGCGACAGGCTTGTTTTGTGAATTTTGTAACAGTGTCCTCTTGTTCTTGTTCAACAACTAAGCGGGAGATTATCTTCCATAATTATGATGTTACATAGTCCGTTAGTGAGCTTATTATATAGGCCCCTACCAGATCACCTCTGAGGCGCCGGTACATGAGACTTGGAAGGTCAAGAGTTTTCACTCTATCTTCGTAACAGATGTTTGCTACGCATAGAAGCTGTTTAGTGGCCCTAAGTTGTACGTTTTCAACCTTTCAGGCATCAGTCTTGTTGATTGGAGATCAAACGCAGTTAAAATAAATTATTTGAGATGCGGTCTGATATGACTTTTGTACAAAATGATGAACGGCAGTGTTTCAAGGTAGTCGAAGGACCTCAGGCCCACAAGCCTGTTACCCTTGTTTACTGCCTTTTCACAACTTTCACTAAACTTCGGTTTGGTTTCGACATGGACGTCCAAGTTTTTCTCATGTGGTGTTGTATTCAGCTAGTTCCACTAGTGCAAAACTGTCTCTCGTTTGGTAAGTCAACCGACTATTTGGTTGACCCAGATTCACTTTTCACTTTGTTGCATTTGTTTAACGCCATACGCTGATTAAGTGTCCGATGGCGATCACAATACCATGATTATTTTGCAAGAAAATTGAATAAAATTAGGGCCATGTACCAATTTGAATTTCGTCTGCTAGTCAAGCACAAGCGATTACTTCCGTTCAACAGTGCAGCGCACAGGAGTGCGTTATTGTTGTGCTCTGGGGATGCGCAGCGTGGATTGCAAGATAGTTTTGGTGCGGAGGTCGATGTGTGTTTTTCGTGAGTTTGGGTAATTTTTTAAAAACATTTGTCGTTTTCTTTTTTATTGCCGGATTTCGTTGATATTTGGCGCGCTATAGTAGTAATAGTTCATTTGTTTTATGCTTAAATTATATATCAATTGCACGGAGACTGTATGAGATACTATACTCCAAATTTGGGGAAGTTTTTGTTGTTACACCCTCAGTCGCATGTAATCAGTTGAAACAGACAGTCACTTTTTGTTCATTTAAATGACATGACAAGAAATCCCAGGGCGATGCTGAGTTTTACAAAGTTATCTTTTATCATGAAAATGGATCGGCAGTGATTATGTGTTCTTTTGACTTGCATTTGTTGTCTTAAAACCTGTCCTCTTTGGGCATGTCGGAGCAAAGGTGTAAAGACTTAAATTTGAAGTCTTAAGTTTGCGGACTACCGCCAAAAGACTTTTATTATCTATATTATTTCAGAGGTTGATATTTTCAAATAAGCATTACTGATGACAGCTGACCATCTGATTCTGAACTGCATAGTTGCAGAAATCTGGCTTGGACAAAGTGTTTCTGTAATGAAAAAATATTTTTTATATTCATGTATTAAACTAATCGTTCAATAACAGCAATGTTTTTTTGCGATAATTGTAGATCATTCGAATTCTGGAGATGAAATTGTGTTAGCATTACATAACTTCTATTCGTTAACAGTATACATCTGGGAATGAATAGACATACAGAACAAAAAGTTTTTCCGACCATATTAAAAAGGTTCCCCTTCTGTATCTCTCGCTAGCCATGTTGGTTGTGTACGAATTATTGTGAGTGTCAAGGCGAGCGAAGGTTAAGTATGATGTATCGTCGACCGTGCCACCCGCACACTAACCATTCATCAACTGATGGCCTTTGCCTCGCCTCGCCTCGCTGAGACTTTATAGCAGTGACTCGATGAACCTCCAACTACGCAAGTATGGGAATGCAGGGGGTGTCTATCCACATTTAAGGCTCATCAGTGTGATTAAGGGATCACTCCCCAAATTAAGTGCTTCAAGAGAACCGGGAAAGAGGATTCGGCATAGCACGAAAACAGCGAGTTTTATATATATACGTATGAAAACAAGAATAAGCTACATGACAAAGAAGGAAATGAAACGGGTTTTGTTAACGGCTATCATTTTATGTCGTACGAGGTTTAAAAAGTTTTACGGCCTTTCCACAGTAATTAATCCAGAGAGTTCTTAACATCTAGTTGGCCTGTTCGGTAAAGATAGCAAAAAAAACACAGTGGACAGACCCTATTGATTGAAGAGACTATTCTGATGGCTTTGATTGATTGATTGATTGAAATTTTTACAAGCCCAGCCCATCATTAGCGATAATCTCAGGGCTTACGATCTCTTCAAATTTAGTTTAATTCGACCCTATAGACTTGCCAACCTATCTCATATATTAAAATCAAGTTTTAAAAAATCTTA
>BMAT01010843.1:316371-329445 GCA_019649035.1 Elysia marginata
AAACCGACACCAGCGGAGCAGACTCTTCTCGGGGATCTCAGAAGGTGTTGAGAAGTCCTGGTCGGAGAATCAGGATGCACAAGGTTCCAAGTTTGGTTAGATCATTGATCATTTACAGTTATACTCTTATAGAGGACATACGATAGCATAATGCCTAGACTGAAATCCCACAATTTCAAAGATTACTGCAGCTTGAAAATAGGTTAGTTTCGAAAATTAAAGCGTCGTTTTTAGTTAAGTTTACACACATTGTCGTCGAATGTCTCAGAATTTGCAAACTCTATTAGTCTCGTTTAGTGTTTATAAAAAAATTTATTCACAGATTCACCAGATTTTTATTAAATATTTCTGGGATATACAAACGTCTTTCCTTTTTTTTTCTTTTTTGCATAAAGTATCATACTAGAAAAGAAAAAGACAGTTGTTTGGTCTTTTAAGACTTAAAATCTTCCCGCAACTGGCTATTCAAGTATGCAGAAACGTTTTACAAATTCCAAACACCGCTTATAATTGGGTACCCCAGCTAACGATGGGCAGTTTGATTAAAATTTGTAATAAATTGCCTCCTCAATTAATTTAGAATACGGGCTGTGGTCGGGACTGGAACCAACAACCATTTGATCACCAGATCGACGAGAAAGCCAGGGCGCCATGCAGCCTGCCGAGAAAATAACACTGCGTTTAATCTGAAATTACCGCCTGTTTGGCCTGACCGCCTGTTTGGCCTGAAACTGGCCGAGACGTGCTCAGTGGTCAGTTAGAAGTAAGTGATGGTGATCCTCTTTTATCCGAATCTGAACAGAGCATTAATGACCGAGAATGCTCTGTCTTATAGCTAGTTAATGCTAAGCGTTGGGGTTAATCGGAAGATAAAGAAGAAAACGCCAAGGGGGGCGGGAGGATCATGGGAGAAATTTTGAAAAAAGCGGTAAAATTTAAACACATCATTATAAATAATCATTGTCTATTGGATGAAGAAGAGTGAGAATAGGAGAATGAGAGGAAGAGGATAGACAGACAAATGCTCAAGAGTGTTGACACATAGAGTTGGAAGGAGAGATGGAAATAGAAACAAGCGCAAGAGACAAGAAAAATACCAAGACAGAGAAGGAAGAGATGAAAAAATGCGGTAGAGACAGATAAAATCATAAATACTACGTAAACGCAAAAATATTGTTCAATTCATGTAATACGTGTTAATAAAACGCAAAATGGGCAGACACAGACAGGTTAAACAACAGTATAAATTTATGAATGAGACGAGTAACAAGAATATACAACCTTTATCATATAAAGCACGGCAGTGCTACATGGAAGCGAACAGAATGGCAAATATTATGTCTATAACAAGCTGGGGAAATTGGGATTGGCAAACATAATGGCTTTGTTAGCCCGAGGAAGGGGAGACAATAGGAAGATAAGAGCATCGTTAGTCAAACTTCGAGACATGATGGGAGTGCATGTTTACAATGGAGGGGTGGGGAAGGGGAGAAACTTTCTCTTGAGGTTTACTTCTCAAAATGAAGAGCATGGGATGGGGGGGGGAGGTTGTTGTGAAGGGTGTACACTATAGATCTCTCTGAGAGTGTAAAACACTTGGAGTAAGATATTATCAAGGATCAGTCTCCTCATAATACGTCAAGCTATCACGACAAGTCTAATTATTTTCACGTTTGGCGTTCTTTTCCTTTCGTCCTTTAGACGCTCTAAGCAAAGATCAATTTCCTCTCTTCTGCCATCCCATTTTTTATTTAGCATCTATTAAACTAGGGCAAAAGTCATGTGTTGCATAACCCCTGATCTCAAATTTATATAGCCCAAAAAGCGGATTTGAAGACATTTCATATCTTTATGTTTTAAATTAAGATTAGGTTTTGTCAGACTAACAATTATCAACACGAAATACTTGATGAGCTTTATTCTACCCAAACTTTTCTAAATGTTTATATGGGATTGTTTCATAAAGCAATCAGGAACCAATTGCTTACAATTTTCGTATGTTAACTAGCATATTTACAACGGTGGTTTAGCCCCTAACTATCTATTGTCAAAACTGATTCACTCGATATCGTGTGTTTGTTAAAAAAAATTTCAACTCCGAACAGTATTTAATTTAGTGGAAAAAACACTTCTAAGAAAGAAAAGCTGTTGAGCGCAACACATGGATATGACGTCTTGGTCTAGTGGTGCACGTTAGGCTTTTGAACCAAGGACTCCGCGTTTGACTCCTAGTTTGGCAGGTCCTTTAAAAAGACTCTTCTGGACAATCCTCTTTTCTTCACTCAGGCGTTATGACTAGTCAGCTACAAACTGTAAAGGGTCTCGTCAGTATGCTAAAGTGGTGCGTCCTTTAAATTGCTGCTCCTCTTTGACCTTAAAGAATCGTTGTTAGTAATGGAATGCCGATGATCCCACTTATAGAGCTTTAACTACTTGAGTAGCCTAAGTATTAAATATACAACAGAACCTTTTAACAATAAGAAGTAGATATTATTGATATTACTGACAAAATCATGTTATCTGTGCATCATAGTTAGATTACATGTGTATGTTGCTCATAAAAGTTTGTTTTGATAATTTTTTCATAGGATTTTGTAAAATATTCAGTTAATAGCTTAATTCGCTTCTATGTTTTAAGCGCTTAATCATGGTTCAGCAATATTCTGTTGTCAACTAATACATCTTCTGAACTTACTTAGGAGCAGAAAGTACATGAGTTGTAGTACACCAACACAACATAATACAAAAGTTACGTACGATTACTTTTTAAAAGAGACTAAGTAGACATGTACGCACTATAACACAAATTAAACCATCTTCTAGGTGAAAAACAAACTCTTCATATAGTTGTTTTTAATACTTACCGATAAAAAACCAACTACGTGTTATAGGAACTTATAAAGGTCGCACGCTGTCCTAGGATTTAAGGATTTAAAAAATCTTACATTATGCCACTTCAAAATCCATGATAAAGCCCAACTGCATCCCCCTTGCCCTTTGATGGCCACGATAAAATTATCTTTAGTATATCTCCTCCTCCATTTCCCTGTAAATTTTTTTCCATCTCTCCCCTCTTACTTCGAACCACACACTCCTCTCCACCTCTATTTTTCTGACCGTCTATCATGGTGTCTAGGTGTTTGTGTGTGTATGCATGTATGTATTTTTCTCTTTTTATCTCTTCCCATCCCTCTCTCTTTCTCTCCGTCTTTCTTTTTGCCTTTCTCTTGCCTCTTCTGTTTAAAGCAAAGAATTCAATGTGAATTACCCTAGAGACAAGCGTTGATGAATTGGTGCCTGCTGGGGAAAAACATTTAGATCTAAGTTTCGGGAATTTCTTTGTCTGGACTGTGAAAGGCGCTGTCGCTTTTTGCTCTTATCTATCCAGAAAAGAAGACCACCACGTCTATACCAAAGGCAGCGAAGTAATCAGTGGAAATTCTCACACACGCTAAGATAATTAAAGCCAAAGTTTGTAGAATCCAACGAATGAGCAAATTGGATTCGCGATTGCATTCTCACTTTTACAAGTGACTTTTGAGGTATGTCGCTCTTGTTCGGGTGGAATTACTCTTTGCTGTAGCGCCATTGTTAAATGGACACTCTTGTTTGTAAGTCAAATAACCTTCCACTGAATGTAATTTGCCTTCAGCACCAACTGTAGTAAAGGAAAGGAACAACTCAAAACAAAGCAAGAGCCCAGTAAGAGAGGCACCTTCTTTACTCATCAATTGTGTTTTCTTTCCTTTAGCCAAACTTTCTTTAAGCTTAACAGTTTTGATCGTTGGGGAAAATAACATGTTAGATGCCTATTACTCTTCATTTATGTATCTGATATCTGAAGAATAAAAAGTCAAATTTACTCTGAAAAAAAAACGCTTCTAAAGTTGCAAAATATCATTTAAAGATAGAGGCAATCAAACGTTTTTGTATATTCTAATCATAAGCACAGTTTTCACAGTAACAAAAAAAAACAAATTAAACCATAACATCCAACTGTATTCCGTGCTATATTTATGTATTTATTCCCAGTTTTCTTTTCTTTTTCTTGCAGTAAAAACTAGACAAAAAGTTTTGAAATTTCTCCTACGTTAGATTATCATGAACTGGTATGAAGGTGAAGTCAGCAAAACGGGTGTTTTCTCAGCATTACCCAGGTGGATTTAGATAACAAAAATTTCCGCAATAAAATAAAGGATTTGTATTTAGCGCTGTTGCAGAGACTTGTTGCTGACCCAAAGCGTTGAAATGAAATAAAACAAGAGCCGATGTTTACTGACGAGATTTGGAATATTATGCTAGTATTCGACGTTTCAACTAATTCAACACCCTAGCACCGTGGTCAGGAAATTGCTTCGTTTCATCTAAAAGTTTCCAATATTTGTATTAGAGCATGCCTGCCTATAACACACTTGATAGGAGAGAGCACAGCGATTGGCATGTAGTGGTCCACACATCTTGAACTTTTGACCCCGTATTCCGTTCACACCCCCTGTCATGCAGAAATAAAGTCATTAAATATTTTCACTCCACCCAATTTAGAAACATACGAACAGAAAAAAGGATCGTATCTTATGAAAAAAAGAAACGAAGGCTCGTTCGGAAAAACGTTTTACAACGTGTTGGAATGTTATCCCCTCAAATGCAACACAATAAGTATCAACATCATCGTCCTAAAAACAAAAAAAAACAACTTCAAAACAAGAGCAAGAACAAAGATTACAAAAATAACAGCAGTATTAAAAACAACATGAACAAAGAGGCTATTTACTTTTTCTTAATTTCTGTATAGATGAGATTTCTTTAGATAAAATATCATACGGTGACAATTTAACCAAGGATAATCATTTATATAATCCTACGCAGTCTGTATTAAGTAGAATAGTTACACAAGTCTTTGTAACGCGCGCGGTTTCCGATAAAACCTTTTAAACTTACAAGTATAACCAGTTTTAAGCGAAAAACAACTTTAGCTGCAGTGGCCTTTTACTTCTTTCCACTTCTCAAAGTTTTTGTGATTATGTTTGTCAAATACTCTATGATGTAAACAGGTGAAAACGTTTACGAATAAAATTTGCTTTATTTTTTAATAAACAAAAGGCTATATTAACTTTATAGATAAAGAAACTCGCAATAAGCTATGAATAGAAGAAGGCCAAGGGAAAAAAAGCTAAAAACACAAGAGACCCTGGAAGAATTTAGCTGGCAATAGAAATGGCAACCGACAAGAGAAAATAAAAAAAAATAATAATAAAATGGGTTATCAAAAAAGATAGATTAGCGTCAGAATAACAAAGAAAAAGGCCATAATCACACTTGTATGAGGAACAGGCTGAAAGGCATATCAGGTTTCATTACTTTTGTTTCCGTTACGAGAGAGTTACACACAGCCATGAAAACAGACTTTCCGCTTTCGTATGGTTATTTCCAGGCTCACTGTTTGTTGATGTTTCGACATCGATCAATTTTCATCTTTTTATTGTCGGTATAGAATGAAATGATGTGTGGTATCATCCATACATAGAGCACACAAAAGAGGGAAAGTAGAATTAATACATACTTTGTTTTTTGTGTTGGGAATACAATAAAAAAAAATCAAAGAGCTTTTGGTAACTACTAATTTTAAGACACCGTGGCGCCATCAGCTTCCAGTGATGTCCATTTTGTTCCAATGATTAAACTCAAAAGTAACTAAGCCGTGGGTGGGTGTGAACCTAGGCCACCATACTCAAAAGGCCTGTGAGTCAAAATGTAAACAAACCTGTGCATGAGAGTTCTAATGATCTATCTCTTTTAATTTCGTAGTATAGTTAGGGCACATGAGAACTCAACTAGTGTTTTGCTGTTATGGGTCGGCATAAAACAAAGTTACATACAAAATATAGGGAAATTGATATCTGCTCATATTGGAGTACTCGGCCTGTCCTACGGTGGCCTAGGTGTGAACCAATCGGCAAATCTCGGTGAGTCACTATTGCGCACAACATCAGAGTTCCACAGACGTTTTGTGAGTACGACAAAGACACCTAAGTTCGTGAAGAAATTAATGTTTTGTTTTTTTAATCACCAGTGCTTTACATAGGAGGTGAACAGAGAGAGGCAGAGACAGAGAGAGTTTGATTGAAGGATATTTTTCAAGCCCAATTCCACTTTTAAGGTGCTCTCAGGGCTTGGGCCCCAATGACAATGTACGGGCTGCCACCCAGAGACTAGCGGGGATACCATGACTTAGCCTCAGCCAGTCATATTATACTGACACCATACTTATACCCAACCAGTAGGGGCCCGGACTGTGCTCGGCTGAGGCTCGAACCCGCGACCTCTGGGCGACGCAGCGAGGCCTCTACCAACTGAGCTATCTAGGCCCCCGACAGAGAGAGAGCACGCGAAATAGAAAAAGGAGAGAGAGAAAGACAGAAAAAGAGAGAGAGAAATGGAATCAATGAAGTGAGTCAGGGATGTAGGCAGATGGAGTTGGGAGAATTTAGAATTGCACTTTTATTGCAATGCACTTTATACTAAAACTTTATAACTCCAGGCCGGAATAGTCTTGAATAAACTTTACCTTAACGAAATATAAGAACATCGTGATAAATTCGTGGAAACCATCTGTCCTGTTAACAAGTTATCTCCGTTTTCCTTAAGTCAATTTAGGGTTTTTACAGCTTGTATTTTCGAATTTACTTGACATAAGTATATTTATCTTGTATTGAATCACTACTAACAGCGACTTTATGTATCTGCTGCTCATGTGGCCACCAGCATCTACCTCCATGCAGTCCATGGGTTAAACAACAACACCTCATCAATTGGGCCTTTTGAAGGGCGCAGGTCTATATATCATTCCAGACTGCAGCATTCTCTAGTCTCCAGCTTGTGGTCTAGTCAGTTTCTCACTTGAGCGACACTCGACGAGATGGCGTGGGATACAATTACTGGGCAGTGGAGCGACAAACTTGAGAAGGAGAGAGAGAGTGTCTTTAGTCTTTGGTTCTCACAAACAATCAGCATCTTCATGTTTTAACCATCGCTCTGTATAAGACGCAGGTTGTAAGGGGGGCTAACGAGAGAACAATAATACCCAAGGTCCTAGGCTCTTTGGTAGGAAAGGGTAAGCAAGAGTTTTAGAGTGGCCTAATAAACAGTATATTATTATGTTTATTGGTTGCGCACTTGATTGGAACGTGTTTACAGGGATTTGTAGAAGCAAGTTCCGATCAAAAGATATGAAGCAAGATAGAGATTAGATAGAGGATAGAGTAGTAAAAGAAAATAAAGAGGAATAAAACGAAATAATTAGAAACGAAATAGAAGTAAGAACTCAATCAAAATTTCAGCGAGACTAAAGCATTGTCAATCAAGATGTTATATGCGATGACATAAAAGTAAAGTAGAAATATCAATAGCTGCTTTGGAGTAGTAGAAGTAGTAGTAGTAGTAGTAGTAGTAGTAGTAGTAGTAGTAGTAGTAGTAGTAGTAGTAGTAGTAGTAGCAGTAGAAGTAGTAGTATTAGAAGGGGAAGAAGAAAAAGTAGTAGTAGTAGTAGTAGTAGTGGTGGTAGTGGTAGTAGTAGTAGGTAGTAGTAGTAGTAGTAGTATAGTAGTAGTAGTAGTAGTAGCAGTAGAAGTAGTAGTAGTAGAAGGGGAAGAAGAAAAAGTAGTAGTAGTAGTAGTAGTAGTAGTGGTAGTAGTAGTAGTAGTAGCAGCAGTGGCAATAGCAGTAGCAGTTATAATAGTAGTAGCGGTAAATATTTATAGCAGTAGTGGTAGTTGTAGTAGTAGGAGTAGTAGTAGTAGTAGTAGTAGTAGTAGTAGTAGTAGTAGTAGTAGTAGTAGTAGTAGTAGCAGTAAGTAGTAGTAGTGGCAGTAGTACTAGTGATATTAGTAGTGGTGGTTGCTTACTTACTTCTATTTCGCTGTCTATCTGCTAAAAGCCTGCAACATCAAACAGAATAACTCAGGCGCATGCTTTTTTTATTTCATTAACATCTAGGGCCATTGGCCTGACTCTATGTACTTTAAACACACTATCACTCGCACACACTCATTCTATCTCCTTATCAAGGCCAAAGGCGCGCCTAATAACCCCAAGGTCGTACCGAGTCACGTGCAAATAGTAGTGAACACAATGGAGAGCTCAATCAAACAGAATTAGAGTACTCACGAAGTTCGCTGGGCAGGAATCATCAAACGTACAATTTATAAAGGCCACTTGATAGTTCATGCATGGGGTCAAATAAGTCAAATAAGCCGTGTGTCGGGTAGTCAACGGATGGTCAGTAGCATAGGATAACCAAATTTAAGATAGTTTACAAAAAATAATGCAGTAGCAGTTTTGATCAAAGAATTACTCGCAAAAGAGGATGAAGTTAAGAATAGCAAAAGAGGATAAGGTTAAAAATAAGAGTATAAAGGGAAATTTGTTATACACTCATGTCTATGGTGTTGCAATCAAATCACTGCGTATATCATGTACACGACTTAAGTTTATTATTTTATTTTGTTTTTGTTTTTTTTTTGTTTCTTTGTTGTTTTTTTTTCTTTTTTAATTTATTAAAAAGTTTTTCACACTTCAATGGTATTCTTTGATCTCCTACATGTGACACTTTCGCCTTTCCTCTTCTCTCTCTCTCCCTCTCTCTCTTTCTCTCTCTATTATAATTCTTCCTCTTGTCTTCTACCTTAAATTAATCAAGGAGCAAAATAAATTTGTATTTAAAGAGAACATTAACATTTCAGTGTATATGGACAAAAATAAAACGAAAACACAATAACAGATAAGAAACGAATGGAAACTTAAATTAAAACTTATTTTATTAAGTATGTGAACCCCAAGCTTCTGGGTCTGGAAGCATTGTGTCTACTACTAAACTGTTAGGTCTAACTAAACATAACCTTCATTACAGTCATGTTTTAGTTCAATATTGTTGAAAAACATTAACACGCCTATGAAAAAACAAGAAGATCATTATTTCCTTTACAGTATTGGATAATTATATGGTAAAATATAATCTATGATTATCTTGCTCGTAAACATGTCTTCGTGTGTCGGATAATTTAGAGGACTCAATACCACATGCATTCAGGGGGTGAAACTTTGTCAAAGATTAGTTCAAGGCTGCGTTAATTAAGGAAATCATGACTTGAATTCGGACGAAACAGGCTTTTAAATAGGATAGAAACGAGGCAATGCTCCTAATTTGTCTCTCACGCCTGTATCATTTTTTGTGAATCCTTAATCTGTGTGTGTCTGTCTGCCTGTCTGACTCTCTCTCTCTCTCTCTCTCTCTCTCTCTCTCTCTCTCTCATTCTCTCTCTTCCCGCCCTCCCTCTTGTTTTCACCAACATGCACGATTCTTCTGTATCTATGCAGGCACAAATTTGAAGGGGGAAAAGGAAAGCTGCGTTTTGAAGAAAACATGACAAAAACCATTTTGAACTTAGCTGTTACTTTGTTTTGAGAAACTAATACCTCAGCTTTTGTCCATACCACTTTCTTTTTCGTTTTGAAACTGTTTGCATATCACTCTTTAGTTCAAAGAACTCGAGTCGCTTGAAAACGAATTCCACAGCCCAACTTGAATTAAGCGTGCGTTTGAAACACTTTTCTTCTTAAAAAACAACAAAAGAAAGGCCGTAGTCATGACCAAGATTATCAGGCTAACTCCATTTTCGATCAAAATCTTTTGCTGCTGAGAATATTGTTCCGGCATCTCTCTTGTTTATAACATCAAAAAAACCAATCCCCTTTTGAGATTTTTTTAGAACACAATATCAATCAATACAAGCCCTCTGCTTAGACATTGGTGAATTTTGTTAGATTTATTTTCTGCATCTGTTTGAAAACTATCATAACTGCCAACATTGTCCCGATGAGTTCAAGGTGGATCATTGTCCCTTCCATTCAATGTTTCCTCGCCTCAGTATTATATTGCCCTATCTCGTTCTTTATTCTTTTTGAGACAGGACATTTTGACACTGAGGCAACGATTTATCAAAAAGAACTTTGAATATAATTGGATAATTAAGTAAAGTTCTGTATCTCTGTGTGGGTGTTTTTCCTAACGAAATCGTGACTGCTTGAGTGAATTACGAGTTCATCAAGATTAGACTAAACATCAATGACAAAAAATAAAAATAATCTAAGAATTTAATGCTAAGCTCCAAAAAATATTCGAAACCAAATCGATCTCTTTATCTACGGTACGTCAAATCTTTCACAGTGATGATATTTTAGACTACACAACATTCAAACTTTATGATTGGCAGAAAAGGGAAAAGGGGAATGAAGCAAGAGATGAAGCCATGAAGAGAGATGTCATTTCGACTCAAATCAACTAAAATGGAATAAAGATTTCAAAGGGTTTTTTTTCTATTCGTTTTTATTTTACCACCCTCTAGCGTAGATAACCTTGAAATGTACCAGAGAAGTTCCTACATCTTTTTGTGAGTGTCAAGAGTTAGAACTATCGCAAGAACCGTCTCTTGAATTATAGAACACGTCTCAAATCGGCAATTCCATCAATCTAACCAAGATCTGATGGGGTGACAAATCATTCCCGGGGGAACTGGGTGACCATTATATCTAGTTCAATCAAGATCATTTTACAAAGATTTCACACTTTTAAACACCGCTTCAGTTAGTCTATTATGGAATAGTTCACATTTTAGTGATTCTTACAAATTGCTTACTATTTTAATTTTTAAGACAGGCCTTTAACCATGACACAGATTTTAGCCTACTTTAAAGTCCCTAGGGCAAGGCCTCTAAGCTTAGCTCTTTTGTCTATACTACTAACGTACTATATTTTACAAAGACATTTTAAAAATCTGTAAAAATAATCATTAAAGAAAAATATACGCGAAATTTAGAGTCTTGGAGAATCAATAGTATTTCATAATGAATGCTTAGTAATGATTTAATATACTTAAACGCTTTCTGTGGTTTTTAAAGATTCCCTTAAAGAGCGCCAAGTTTGCCACGCCTCCCCCCCCCCCCTGAAAAAACTTTTGAAACTTACAGAGGAGTATATTTCCGATGATATAAAGAAGACAGTGTAAATTTAAAAATATCCGGTCTAAAATACTCAGAGCCTGGCTACAACAGGTACTAAATTTTAAAGTTTATGTAGGGTTGTATAAAAGCTGAGCGTCCATGACAGAGAGTTATGCTTTGGTTTCAATTTGATTGATAATCGTAATGTAACTTAAGCTGTCGAATAAATGTTTAAACTAACGAAATTCCTTCGTTGAGTAGCAGCTATGGAACAAAACAGATGCGAAAGGATACACACGATTTTACAAAAACTTTGCATAAAGTCCTTTACAAAAAGAAACAATGGAATAGTAATTAAAAAAACAACCTTGGAGAAGACGGAAAATTTGACTGTTAGTCATAAACAGTTAGCAAGGATGAGTCGATCCTGGTAATAGTATGAGTTGTACTTGTTTACCATTATTTCTTGTTTGCCAGGTCTCTAACGTGGACTGCCAAAAGGCATCAATGGTCTCCGCTGTCGTTATGAGTTATCACAGTTTTCGGTTGTTTTTTTTTTCATTTCCGTGAACCTTTAATCGTTTATCTATTTAAAAATTACTTTGTGTAAGAAAAATATTCACATATACATTCAGGTTGTACATTAGAATGTATTTTGACAGCCCACAAAAAAGAGAAAAACGGGTTTCACGTCAAAGCCTTTTTCAGTCCCCTGGTAAACATGCTCATCTTAAATGGTTCAATATCCAAGCCATTAATCCCTTTCTCAGTCCACCGACAGATGTACGAAACGTAAAACGATTTCACAGCAATTAGTCTCGCTACGAACTTGCATGAATTCAAATCAACTTACATAAGCATTAGTGCCTTTACCAGACAAACATGAACATAACTGCTCTTTGAAAGTTTAATTATGCTTTTCTCCAACATGTACGTGTTTGAGCTTTAATATTTGAAGGAAAGTTTAAGACGGTTTTTAAGAATGCATCGCTGAAATAGAATGCATTGATCTTTTTGTCAGTTCACGCTCGTACATTTTTTTTATCGCAACTTGGAAGTTTAGAAATTTTATAAAACATTGTTGTTCTCTTCAGGTAAGGTTTGTTATGGTTGCTTTCTGCTTCCTTTCTTTGGCGTGAAATTTTATAGAGAGTGTTTTCTTCGGCGCATGCACCAGCTCGGATGTCATTTCTTTTGTTTTCGCGGGATTTTTTTTTTTTTACTTTTTGTATGATTGGGCCTGCTACAGTACCTTCAATGTGGTAATAAACTAAGCATTTTTTTCTTTCATTTATAAATATGTCAACTCAAGTGATGTTGAAGACCTTTAGTGGTGGTGTTGAAAACTTGTATGGTTGTTTGTATTTGTTTTGAATTGGTTCATAGACATTCCAAAATGTATTATATGTCTCTGTCGTCATATCTCACATTATTTTTACCGCTTTATAAGTCTTTCTTGCTTTTGATCTTCCTTTATCATTGAAAAGATGACCACAAATAGTTTTCTCCTTCATTTTGCTTTCTTTGTCTTTTTATATATATTTTTTAGAATTTGTAATTTTTCGTTTCTTAACGATGTATATAAATTTACAACGCTTTGAAATGTACTTATCCCTATTCTTAGTTATTCTGTAGCAGATAATAGAAGATAATAGAAGATTGTCAAGTTGATGTTAAATGCACATACCACGCCAAATCAATAACTTACAGCCCAAGCATGACACAATCTTCCTGCGCCCAAAGAAAAGAGAAAACTATTTTCGTTTAATCTTGCAAACTTAATTTGTGATTGATTGCTTTGATTTGTCGAGTTTGAATTGCTGGAGATCTGTCGATATATTTTAAAAGCATCTCTTTGATCTATTTCTGTATAAATGTTCTTCCATTTTTTTTGTTTCTTCTCTCATTTTGCCTTTTCTTTAACCTAGCCTCTCTTATGTTCTAACATTTCATTTTGTGCATGAAAAGAACAAAATCATATCTTACATTGCTACATACACAATCTATTTCAATTATATCTTTACTTCTCTCCTATTTACTTTTTAATTGTATATCTGCTGTTCCAGCTTCCAATTCTTT
>BMAT01010843.1:330772-349350 GCA_019649035.1 Elysia marginata
TGAACAAAATAATATGTTTTCAGTAGTGTCTTAAACTGATTTACAGAAGTAGCCTCCTTGATAGAAAGAGGAAGGGCATTCCAGACTACTGGTGCACATTATACAGTAGCTCTACGCCATCTTTCCTTGATGGTTTACATGGAACGGACAACAGAGCTTTGTTACCTGATCTTAAGTTGCGAGTAGGGGTGTACAAACAGGCAAGCTCTTTAAGATAACTAGTGGACAAATTCGGGAATACATTTGTAGCATAGAACAGCGATTTTATACTCTATCCTAGTTTGTATAAATGTTGAAACATGGGTGATACACGATCTATTTTGCGTTTTTTTCAAAATGAGACGGGCAGCATTGTCCTGAATGAGCTGAAGCCTATTTGGTGTGTCCATATGTAATCCATATATCAAGGAATTACAGTAGTCTAGTCTAGATAGCATGAAAGAAGAGAAAAGAGTTTTCACAGCTTTTTCAGTAAAATTTCGCATCAAAGCAAAAACCAAGGTTTTTAGCTTTTGAAGATAACAGAATCTTATCACTTTTAATGTACATGTGGTCAACAGCAAATGAAGAAGCTTTTCTGTCAATGTTACATGCTAGAAGCTCTGTCGTGTCTTCATTCATCTTTAGTTGATTAACAATCATCCAATTCTTAAGATGCGATATGCAAGTTTCAAACTTTTTGACTAAGGTAGGAACATTTTTTGGACATGAAGAGCATTACACCTGAGTGTCATCAGCGTACATGTGATAACATAAATGAAAACTTTGAATGAGTGTGCCTAAAGGTTTTGTATACATGGTGTACAAGACAGGTCCTAACACAGATCCTTGGGGAACTCCGTAGCTATGGTCAGATACGGGAGAAGTCTGGTTGTTTACCATAATGCACATAAATGATAAAGTCAACTAAATGGACAAAACTAAGAGCGGATTGTGTGATCAGCACCAAAACAAAATGAACCATAGTCAACTATCGACCGCATATTTTGCTACGAAGGTAGCTACTATAGTGTCTTCTTGATGCTTTCATGAGAAAGCTAAGATAGTTTGATAAATTTTTATGATTTATTCATCCTTTGACTCTCGGTGTTTAACAAATTATAATTTGTTCTAACATAAATTCTCTAAACGTTTTACATTGAATGAATTCCCTTTTTTCATCTTATCAAAATCCTCAAGAAAAGTATTTTCCAGAAAGGGATGACAAATCCGTTTTAGAAGGAAGATACCAACACAGGCATATTTTCTTTTGTTTCGGTAGGTGAGGGTGGGTGGGTTTAAATTGTAGTTTTAACCCGACAGAATTTACCATGGCAAGGAAATTCCCAAAGAACAGTTTAGTTAAAAGATTTTTCAGTTGACAGCAATGTAATATTTCAATCAACAGCTTTATCAAGCAACATTGTTGATCATGCAGTAAGATGACATAATCATGAGAAAAGATATAGTTTGCCTCAGTAGCTTTCCCTTGCTCTGCCTGAGCCTTCATCATCATTCGTTACCTTTGACCTTTGACCCTAGATCACGGCGAATATTATTGAATAAAATATTGTCTGTCATTTTCCCCACGCCATAATGATAACAATAACTGTATTTACCTCATGTAAGATATTAGGCCATTGAGAATTATCCACTGCATTATCCCTCCCGTCACTCGTACGAGGGAATTCCCTTCTTTCACGTTCTTTTCTACTTCAATTTAACTCAAATGGTCATGTGATAGAAAACAAAGCGTCTGAAAAAGAGGAATGTATTACAATTTTTTTCCCGCTTTGTAGAGCCCCTAGGGTATTATTCTATAAATGTATGGAGTAAATATCGTGGGCATTTATTCCCTTGTGAGTAGAGCTTGCGTATACATATATCATACAGCGGCCGTCCATTTCTGTAACAAACAACACTCTCCTGCGCATGCGCCTCCATGGCAAAGATGCGAGTTCCGGCCCCAGCTGACCGAGTGCGCATGCCCCATGCAGTGAGGTCACTCACGCGGTGACCTATTGTCGCTCGTGACGGCAATCAGGCACGGAATAACGGTCAGATGTTAATGGTTATCTAGCCCGGAAAACACCCCATGCACACAAAACAACACGGGTAGAGGGTAGTGAATCCATATGCCATAGCTGTGTTAATTTTGTAAATCTACTTATCTGGATTATCATAATTATATCGACAAAAAATCACGGCCACTGCTTGAGAACAGTGTAAATTATCATTATGCGGGACATGAATATAAGGCAAGGTTTTATAATCTAAATTAATTTCTAATTTTTTTAAAGAAAACTTTAAAAAGGAAATTATATCTTGTTTCTATCGGCCTTTGAACAATTATTAAGAACGAATGAAAAAGATTTTAATAATAGCTCAAAAGTGATTCAGATTTTTAAATCGCTTTTTCCTAAAAGTATGTTGTTTAGCAAAGGCTCTATGAAGCTCTTAGAAAGACAATAAGTTGCAGCAATAAGCAGCTTGTGGATCTAGTGCATACAGTGAATGAGAAAAACTACTGTACTCACCACCAAAATGAAGAGAGAAAACGAGAAGAAAACTACAAGCCATCTCCACATCGGAAACCAGATCTCGCCTCATCCTAAGGTGAAGAGTAGGGGATTATGGAACGTCTCCGGTCGCCTCCAACGGCCATAGAAAAAGACGCCGTTCAGAAAATCTGCAAGAAATCAACACCGAGCTTACGTGTTTGGTGTCAGTTGGTTGGCGTTGAAATTAGAGACTTAAAGACGTACTGTTTACTTTCTGTAATATAACAAGTAAGTTTGCTCAAGTCAAATAAAAGAAGATTCTGAAAAATGAAAAAAAAAATTTCGAGAAATTAGCCAGGCATAGAGAAAAAACAAGTTAAGAGAAATTAATTGTTACCACATTGGATTAAATGCTGGTGCCCTAGTTCTCGACCCCATCTTAAGAGTGCAGACAGCACAAAAATTTAAAGGCATGGCAGAACTCACAG
Source organism: Elysia marginata (assembly GCA_019649035.1). Lineage (NCBI taxonomy): Eukaryota > Metazoa > Mollusca > Gastropoda > Plakobranchidae > Elysia > Elysia marginata. The sequence continues at coordinate 333,741 of BMAT01010843.1, forward strand.
AATATGTGTTCTTTATTAGACTTATGCTCCTAAGGGCAAGTTTGCTACTATTTGTTGTTTCTTTAGTATAATCTGCAAAATATAGAGAGGCATAATTCAAGCAATATTCTTAATAAGCATGATTTTTTAGTACTTCAATCTAAAAAATAGGTGGAAAATTCCAAGCTTTATACCCTCAAATTATGACATCGCTTTGAGCTTTACGATTTTTAACCAGAAAGTCACAAAAGTTGCTAAAGTGTAGGTTATACACAGAAAATATCACCAAAAAGCAAAGCAAAAAGATAGTACAGAAAACGAGATAAATAAATAGGTAGGTAGACGCTTAGATATATAGAGAGAAACAGACATACAGACGTGACAGAATCATTAATGCTGATCGACTTAATTTCATACTTTGATTTTTAATTATGCCAAAACAACTAAATAATTTGAAACTGTTTGAATACAGTGGTCCTAAGCAGGGAAATCATCAGGCTCACCAACGACTGCTGTCACTGAAAAAGGTGAAACTCGATTTTCTCTATCGTATTTTTTAGAATGAGAAAGAATAATCCCTCGATGTGTTCGATTTTGTTTGTTCCAGACGTTAAAATTGCGTTGTTCCTGTGTGTGGGAGGGCCTATGTGAAGGGGTGAGTTACATTACTGTCTCAAACATGTCCGATAGAATTAGATCTAGAGCGCGGACACGGCAACTGTTTATCTTCTAGTGCTTGCAAACATCTCACACAAATAGAGTTTTGAATTTGTAAGGAGGAATGTTAGTAATAAAGGGGCCAAAATTACCAGGAGAAAGAAAGAAAAATGTCAATTGATGTAGTATACCTAAAACGAAGTTGTTTTTTTATTGTCGGCTACCGAATGTTAGGTCGGTAACCAAGCAAAGTGTTTCGGTTTCTTATTTCTGTTGATGTAGCCTATCCACTTCAATCAAACCAACCCACCAATCTAGCTAACCAGAGATAGACAAATATGTCTTGCAACCAGTCCAAATGAGTCTTAAGTTGAAATTGGAAGGTAGTAGGATATTGGTATCAAAGAAAAGCTTATTTATGTTATACTTTCAAATAAATTAAAACGAAAAGCTCTATTGTGTTTCTGCATAAAGTTATAGCAGTTTGAAGTCGGCAGGGTTAGGACTTGTGAAATTTTAGAAAGGGGAGAAAATAGCATTTAAAGTTGAGACGACTATAAAGGTATCGAAGCCTTAGCAACCACACCATGTAAAAATAAACACCTAAAAATTGAACACCAGTTTGGTGTGAAAACTGTTTACAAGTGGTTTTAGCGTCAATGTTTAAATTTTTTTTTAATTTTGACATTAGAACACCCACTAAACTTTAAAAGCCTATATCTCCAAAGTAATCCTTTCGACTTACGACTCCTTTGGACAGAATGCGAGACATATATGTTCTGAAAGTTATCCTCAAACGGTGCTGTATGCCTCAGGAAAGAAGGCCTCCAGCCTGTGCAAAGTGTGAGTGATGACATCGTAACCATTTTATTTTAGTATGAAATCACAATCAGTGGTTCTCACATTAATTTGACCTATTGACTCATTGAAGTTAACGCTTCGCACAATCACTCGCATCTTATAAATAAAACGTGAACTTCAAAGTACGAATGAAAAGGGGTGGTAAGCAATGATTTTGAAATAACCTTACTCTATCTTGCTTTAAAGGTGAATTATTTTATGTTTGACACTGGGTCTACGGCGGCCTCTTGTCTGCTCATTCGCACAAAATGTTTATTATGGTAACTTTGGTTCTCCTTAGTTATACTAATTAGGCAATTGAGATAAATGTTACAAACCTCAATTCTCATTCACAAGTTAATTTTAGTAAATGACTGGGCGCGCATAAGTTTCGCACCCTGTGGTCAGCCTTTTCTCATACAATGTGTGAACTTAGCCTTTATTCTTGAGATTCAAACTTAAATGGTTTCAATCAACATGTATAACTACCAGCTTGTTTACAATAGGGAAACTTGATCTGTGAATTAATATGGCCTCGCCTTAATCCATATATTGACAGCGCTGAATGTCAGTTGGTGGTGAAAGACAGTTTCCTAGGAATAGCAAGATGGATATTTTCATCCCTATCAACTCCCCTTCTCCGTTTACAACGAATAATTTACCTGGCATTTGACATAGCAAAGCAGATGACAAAATTATGTTTTGACAAAATTATGTTTTGACAAAACTAACACGTCAATAGGAATAAAGAAGACGCCCACTACATGATATGAAGTTCTGAAATAGAAGTCCTAGACGCACTAATTGAAATGATGCATGGAAAATCTACATTGCAAAATTTGCATTAATAGACAGTTTATTTTTCTGCATGATAATAAAATTTATAGTCAATCCTTGTAAACCATAAACCTTGTAATGATGCCAACAGGCCGTTACCACTATCTAACGAGATAAGTGTCACAATGCTTTTATACCGATGCCAAAAATCAATCCCGTAAAATAATCATCCTTGTAGTTTATCCCTGAAAGTGTTGATGTGTCGTATCCCGCGGGCGTCATGAAAAAGCGAACATTTTCAGTTAAATTTGGCATACCCTCTCATAGATGTCATGCATAAAAAAAGCAAAGCTTTAGAAAATGGGGCATCTATTATATGGTATGTTGTAGCAAAAACCACGAATAAGCATCATTTAGATCCTTTTAAAATCGAGTGAAGATTTAAACAGCGAAAATATTAAGCCTAATTAACCTAACATTCTTGTCCAATAACGTTGAGATTTGAATGACGTTGAGAATAGAATCTTTCTTTTGCATGAGCAATAAATTTGGGGGTTTTGTACGGAATGCTAGGAAGAGGAAGATAAGCAGTACAAAAGTTTCTAAATTTAGTGTTAGACTTTATTCTATGTGAGATTGCGTGCGTGGCCTTGCTTGCCGATCTGAATGCTTCAGGCCATGACACAAGGCTATTTTCGATACATAAAGTGCAGAACAGATGATGGTAAAAAATAGCAGTTCGTGAGCAGGTCAACTGTACTGTAGCAGGCTCATCAGTGACGTAAACAAAACTTCTGCTGAAGAGTGGATGTTTTCGAATCATTTGTAGACTTGAGAGATTCACATCTGATATTATTGTGTATAGTCAGAGACAGAATATACTATGAACAATGAACAGTCAGTTGCGACAAAGTTCTGTAAATTTATCCTCAATGTTGGGTGGCAAACAGCTGCGACTTGAAAAGATATAATAAGCTTTCAAAGTTGATTCCGTTAAGTAATAATACATCTGAATAAGCGTTCGTGACTAAGACACTGATTGCGATAAACAGTGTATCTACTTTCAGTCAAGAGTGATGTATCTAGTTCTAGATTTAGACTTTCCTATCGAACTTATGTTGTAAAAAAACTGTAGATGAAGATTTCTTTCGCATATCATGCTGCTGTTAACTCTTGAACTCTGGACTTACTAAACAACCTCATTATCATTTTAGAGGACACAGTGTCGATACGTACACTTCGTGTAGCTTACTGATAAAACTACTGTGAATTTATTGTGATTCTTTCCTCATATCATTTGGTTGTTGCTTCTTTATCGGCTTCCCTGTTGTTCTTAATTTTTTTTTATAAATTGAAAATGTTTTTAGTTAACAAATACTCGCTTGGAGATTGTTTAATTCTTATTTGTTGCTGAACACTGTAGAATATCTATTACGGCTTATGATTGAATTATCAACATGATAAATTTTTAACAAAAATGTATCTTAAAATGAACACTGTCCAAAAACAAATATCCCACTAGGATGAATAAAGTAATCTTGGCTTGTTGTCTAATTCTTCTTTGCAACAAGGAAGGCGCAAATTGAAAACTATAATTCGGTCTATATCTAAAACTATTCTACAACAGAAGGGCTATAAAAACTCTTCGTGATTGAATATGTCAGTGCAGTACTGGCTTATTTAGTTTCGTTTTGGTCAAGTTGAGTAGTTTTAAAAAAGCTAAATATAGTGTCAACCAGCATTTCAAGCACCATAAAGATTTTTTTTACTTAACACGAATATGAGCCTGAGGCGATTTTTTTTCCCTGTGCATGAGGGGATATTTTTAATTTTGTTAAGACACACAGATCTTAATTAATTCTCAAACGTCTAAACCAGGGGCCTTTAATACACCTAAAAACCCAATTACCTCTAACAAGAATTAAACAGTCTTGGTCGAAGTCACGGGCAGCCTATGTCAACATAACAACGAGTGAGACTAGATTCCTATAACAACGCGGAGGAGGAAAGAGATGTCATAATTTTTTGTTTTCGAGGAACCCTGAATCCTTCGAGCGACACACACAAACACACACACACACCATATTAGGTTTAAATTGTAAGTCAATATATTTAATTATATCAAAGAATGCAGAGTCCAGTATAATATTCAATGTTGCCAAATCTAATGTGGTTTTAGAACCGTGCGTGTTCAGCGAGTAGGGGGGGGGGGGTAAGAGGGTGTTTGTGTGTTGGGAAGGGAAAGCAAAGTAAAACTTTTTTTAAATTCAGATTATAGATTAAAAATCAGACAGATTGAACACAAGATGACTTGCTTCGTCTACAAAATCCACACATTGAAGCGAACCGCACATGAACACAGAACCATAATATTTTAGAGTGTATTGTACTAGTCCAACTTAAACGAGACCGATCACACGCCACTTTGTACAGGTAATGTATTTTTCATGCAGGGCATCCATCAACGTTCATACTTTGCTAGAGCTCTTGCTATCCTATCTAGTGCTAACAAGTGCGGCGCAAAACAAAATGGATTTTTTTTAGTCATCAGTTTTTCTCAAATAACTCAGATGTTTTTGTTATTTTTTAGTTTGGGTTATAATGCGGTAGTTTCTTATCATAATTATATCAATCACTCATTCTTGTAAATATCGATGATAACGAACCTCTCCCCCCCCCCTTCCCCATTTGCTAGCATTGGTTCCTTTGATGCAATCTTGTTGGGTTTTTTTTTATCAATTACGGAATGTTTAGTGAGGCTATTCAGCGTTGTTAACTTTCATTTCAACTGTATACTGAGCATTCAAATTAGTATTGCAATGGTTTATTATTCAGCTCTGGAAATTTTAATCGTTGTACTTTACTGTCTTTACTAGAACAGAACAATGGGAAATTTACTGGCGTGTGGTATTAAAACAGTCAACCAAGTACAATGGGAATAAATAGTAAACATAATAGAAGGGCATAAAATCCCTTCTCCTCCTCTCTCTCTTACTTTCTTCCTTGAAACCCTTGATTTCTCCTCCTTTCTCACCAATTTAACTAAAGTATAGCATTAAAAATATGGAAAGAGGCTGTAAGAAACATATGATTGTGGAGAAAGCCAGAAAAAAGTAGAGAAAGGGGCAATAGAGAAAGGCTGGTAAAGAGAGAGTATAGACGCACATGCTCAATTAATAGACTTAAGGACGAGAGGAAGAAGAGAAATAGAGATAGAAAAAGGTCGAGATATTCAGTTTATATTGATTGATATTTCAATGGCATCGTTTCACTAAAGTTGTTTTATATTGAGATTAATCAAAGATTTATTATCCTTGGCATCGCCTGTACTCTTGTAGGCTAAGTGATGTGCCTATTTGTAAAGTACAACGGCCATACATATAGACCTAAATCTAGACCGTTTACTCACTCAACTATGGGCCGGGTGATAATTTATCCTGTAATGAAAAAGAGCAGCTTTGTTGGAAGCCCTCACAGCACTACGAGATGCTAACAACCCACCCCCGTGCTTTTCACCGGATCTATGTGTAGGTCTATCAGATGGATTTCATGCGGACAATCGCAGCTAGCTCCGGTGAGACGTGACGCAACACGAACAATGCGCAGGGATAATCAGATTTGGATCAAAATAATAATACTTATATTTGCATTAAGATTAATGCTAGAGAAAGAGGGACATGCATGCAGAGAAACATTGATGGAAGACACAGACAGGTATACGTACAGACTGACAAAATGAGAGAGATGGTTAGGCCCACTGAACTGCTGATCTTCACGATCATATTTCGTCACTAACGTTAAGTAAAACATCACAAAGTCTATCAAAGTAGATTCAGTTTTAAATTTGTGTTTTCACCTAGCATTGTCATACATATTAAGTATGTGTCTCATTATCTTAACATCTACCTGTGTTAATTTTTTCTCTATCTCAACATCTACCTGCGTTAATTTTTTCTCACAGAACTCAAAAGCTGTTTTCTTTTACTTCATTGGAATTAATCACAGCTACCGTAAAAAAAAACTAGCGATTAAATCTGGCGCCAAGGTTACTGGCAGTCTTTATCCTGATTAGATCACAAGGTGTATGGTATGGTTAATTAGACCAATTAAAATGGCTTATCTCTTTTTTCTTCTCACAGTTCTACATTTTTTCCTTTTTGTTGCTGTCCTTATCACTTTTTTAATATTATGTGCTTATATATGAATTATTGTGAATGAATACGGTTATATGAGTTGATAAAATTTATGTCAGACTTATCTGCCTACCCTACCATCCTCCTCCCGCCCTCTTGAGAACACAAACAAGGCTAAAAATAACAATTGTAATTAATTGACAGATTTCACAACGTTTATATTTCTGCACTTGAGACTTCTTGAATAGAGGCTGCGGGTTAGACGTTTGTTAGCAAGACTCGCGGCTGTCTCGAGCTTTCAAGGGAAAAGAATCGGTTGGTTGCAGGGCGGTAGTATGGTAGATACAGAGATGATGATACACCAAAAGAAGCCTCATATAGAATATAGCCAATATGTACCGGAGATAATATTTCCTTTAAGATACATCGCGCAAAAAAATGCAACGTCATTCGAAAAATATATGTAATTTTGTTTTACTTAAGTTTTTTATGTTATATACAGGTCGATGTTTTTACATCTTTTTAGCGTGGTTTTAACTGATCATGTCTGTTGAACTTTGGTGAATATGGCACTGAGGCAAAAACTTAAAAATAAACTCGCACGCCGTAAATATCCATTTGCCTTTAAAACTTGCATGTTAAGACAAATAAAACTAGATAAACATTCACGCTGCAAATCCTGAAAAAATCACTACAAAGAAGATTGTTATATTGTACAGCTTACCTCGTGTCAATTCTATCACGACTTTTTAGAGAGTCATCTCGTAATGGAACAAATATCGCTCCATTATTCTATAACGTGAAGCCACTGAATTAAAGCGCTAAGATATTGACTAATCCCTCACCCGCTCTCTGTCATAAATGTTCAGGGAATCCTACACTGAAAGCCACGCGCTACGTGAACTCCCCGCCTACAAAATGAAGGTTTCGAGCCCACACGGGAAATTCTACTCACTCGCAACGGCTCCAGGCCTGGTTGGCGTGAGGAGAAAGCTTCCAGGATGTTATTCCATCTCTAATATACAAACGCAATAGCCTTTTTGAGGTGTTTTGCCTCGGTCTTGTTCTGCTGTTCTTCCTCCGGCTGCATGGCTCGCGCGCTATAAAAACACCGGCGACACAGTTTGACAATGGTTCGCCTCAATGAACCCCTGGCTACTCACTCTCGCCACACACGTCACTCCCACCTCGCCGGTTCCCTTATTCACATTTATCCCTCTCCCAGCCCCTACTTGTTTCGCTCCTTCTCTCTTTGGTTCCTTTTCATCATTTCCTATTCAATATTTTTCGAATTCCCCTTCTTGTTTGAGCTTCTCGGCTAGATTACACTTCACAGTTTTATTTGTATTTGGAACGCGATTAGTCATAAGGACATCGCTACTATCTTTCGCAATTTTTTTTCGGAGAGCTAGACATTATTTTCTTCTTCTGTGTAAAAGTTATTAAATCAAAATCAATTTTTGAGTAAATTTGGAAGATCAGTTGACCATATCACTGCAAAGCTCTACTCAAGCAAAAAGCTATTGTTCCTCTGTAGTAGAGCGCAGATGAGATGGAGCATCCATATAAAAAGGAGCAGTCAATATATGAACCTGTGGCATTTAAGTGCATGCCAATAAGTGAAAAGACATGCTAATTCATGATGTGATAACAGCTGATAATATCTAGTCATGATTCTTATGAACAGAAAAGAGAGCGTAAACACTGGATATAATTTGACTTTTAGGTTTAGCTAAGACATCTCGCCACTATCTTTAATTCAGGGTTTGACTTTATTTGCGATCTCTCTCAAGCTTATCATCCCCTAAGATTCTTTCATAAGGTTTATTCTCTTTAACTGGGTATTTTGGCACTTTATATCAACATTGTTCTCTTTGGTCAAGGTAGAGTTGTAAAAAAAAAGCTCAATATTGTGACAACCAGCATTTGAAGCACCAGAAAGATTTCTTTTACTTCACATTAAGTTACTTTCTTTGAGGTTCATAAACCCAGTTTGAATCATCGGTAGATCTAGTTAAATCTTTTTATATTTTAATGAATGCTTTTTTAGTCCCTCCGGTAGCCTTGCTCGAGGTAGAAAGCTTAGAGGCTAGTATCTCTTCAAATGAAATGTCTTGCAACCGGTCAAAATGAGCCTCAAATCGAAATTGGAAAGTAATAAAATATTGGCATCACAGAAAAGCTTATTTTCTCTAGTTTTAAATTCAACATTTAGAACAACTATATCATGCTTCCGTCTGAAATTATAGTCGTTTGAAGTCGGCAGGTTTAGGACTTGTGAAAATTCAGAGAGGGGAGAAAATTGCGTATAAAATTTGGACAACTATAAAGGTGTAAAGTCCTTAGCAACCATACCAATTAAATTAAAACACATAAAACATAAACTTTTGACATCAGTGAGGTATCAAAGCTGTTCAGAGACGGTTTTGTCGTCAATGTTTAAAACAAAAAATTGACTTTTGGACAGCCACTTAGCTATGGAAGCTTATACCTCAAAACTAGGCATTGCGGCTCAAGACTCATTTGCATAAAATGCGAGACAAACTTACATCTTGACTATATCGTGAGATTCTCTCTCCATGATTTAAGCGGTAAACTCAACACCTTGATGTCTTGATAATGACAAAAGAATATTATGGAAAAGTCAGAGATATGTTGGTTCATGAACTTTAAGAACAATTAGTTTTGAATGCAAATTTAGATTTAATCGACGGCGACCTTTTTATTCATATAATTTTTTGTCTTTTTACACCACTAACTCCTCTCTCCACACATACATATACTCTTTCTCTCCATCGTTTTGCTTATCTGTTTGTCTTCCTTTCCCCCTTCTTCCGCTCTCCCTCTAACTATATTTTTCTTGTTAGTATCATTATCAATACCATTACGCGGTGTCCAAATTTCTATGGGTTTTTAGTCGCGTTGAAATAATAAAGTAAATATTTTATCCGTCACCTGTGCTGTGCTTTCAATTGCAACTCCAGAGAAAGTTATTCTTCCTGTACTAGTACATGAACATGAAGAAAGTCTATCAAGTCATTGTCTTTCGTTCCAAAGATATACGCAAGTTAATCTCTTTTCTTTATGGTTTATAACGCAGTTTAAATCATCCGTAGTGATATTTTTTTAAATTCTAACAAAGGCCTTTCTTGTCCCCATGGTAGTCTTGCTAGAAGAAGAAAGCTTGGAGACTAGTATCTCTTCAAATGAAATGTCTTGCAATCAGTTGAAATGAGCCTTCAATTCAAAATTGGAAAGTAATAAAATATTGGTATTACATAAAAGCTTATTGAATTTAACAAACAGAACAGCTATAATGCTTCTGTCTGAAGTTGTAGTCATTTGAAATCGGCAGGGATATGACTTGTGAAATTTTAGAAAGGCAAAATTGCGTATAAAGTTTAAACAACTGCCACATGTGTAAATGCCTGCGCAATCATGCCAATCAAAGTTTAACTAATAATGCAAATATTTCTATGGCTTTTTAGTCGCGTTGAAAAAATTATTAAATATTTTATCAATCACCTGTGCTGTGTCTTCAATTGAAATTACAGAGAAAGTTATCCTTCCTCTACTAGTGCATCAACATCTAAGAAAGTTTGTCAAGTCATTGTCTTTCGTTCCAAAGTTGTATGCAAGTTAACCCCTTTTATCACCATATTTGCCGCTCATCTTCACCAATCACCGGACAAATTTCGTAGTTGATTAGGGCAAGTTTTCGATGAAGGAGCTTGGGAAATGTTCAAGTGCGCTTGGTTACTCAGGGGAAAAGAAAAACGAAAGCAACTACAGAGTGCAAGCGAGTCCTTCAAATGAATATATCTGGCCGAGCGCAGTTTGTTCTTCCGATCTATACCGTATACGGCCTAGGAATAGCCACCAAATCTTAGGCTAATCGATTTCTTTTCCGATATACGAGGATACAGTATTATACGTGCTTAGTTTCATCTTTCACTCCATGCTATCTCTGGGGGCCATCTAGAGAAGATAGTATTGTGTCTGCAAAATAATGACGCTGACGGTATAAGGAGAAGTTTTCTTAAAGTAGATCCTGCGAAGAATAAATAATTTTTAAAAGCTTGGATCTAGAGAGAGAAAAGCCATGAGGTATTCTGGAAAAAGCAAAATTCGCTCTACACCGTTTTGCAGAAAGTCTGGGTCCCTAAAGACACCTTTTGTAGGGGTCTGTGGAAATTAATTCCCTTCGTTTTCTTTTTGACGCATATTATGATTAAATAAGTCCAGGTTCATAAAAATTGATTGATAAAATATAACTTATTTAAAAGAAAGGTTGGAATACTTTTGCGATAGTTTTATTCTTATTGGATCATTGGCATTGATTTGCATGTTTCCTGAGGTCTGCACCAGTGACGAAAAATGATTGCCAGTATTTGATGACAGCTTGATGTTTAGATTCGACTGGGTTGCAGTAAATTACAGCTTTAAAAACCTTCTCGGAGAGATACGATCTTTTTATGTATTGTACCAAAAGTACATTTGATTTAAGCATATATAAATTTCTCGATGAAACAAACATAAAATGAATAAGGAAAACAGTTGGATTCCTGTTATTCTGTCTGTTCGTCTGAGTGTGTGTCTCCCCCCCTCTCTCTCTCTCTCTCTCTCTCTCTCTCTCTCTCTCTCTCTCTCTCTCTCTCTCTCTTTCTCTGTCTCTCTTTCTCTCTCATTCTCTCTCTTTCTTTCTATCTTATTGTTTGGGTGTGAGTAACTTAATTCTTTCTTTTCTTTTTGCACGTAGCTGGCAAGTCTATTCGTTTCCTATTTTCATCTTTGATTGTAGGCCTATTTATTAACGAATGATCAAAATAACAGTACAGTCTGAAGGCAAAACACAGGTTTGAACGTCAAATTAGACTTAATTATAAATTGTAAGTAGTATGTGAACCCTTGGATTACTCAGCTGAAATCATGTAAGTTTTATATTTTAGTATTATTTTATCAGGTACGTTGGTTAGGAATGCGTATATTGAGATCACCTACATAAATAGAGTGTGAAACAAAACTTTGATGACTGTCCGTAATTATAATTATACATCAAAAAACCTTTGTTGATATTTGGCGCAAAACCAGCATTGTCTTCACTCTAAGACTGAAAATCGCACTTTTGTGCATACACTATTATTTTTTAAATAATCATTTCCAAGGCTTTTAGCGCCATGCCACTTCTGGGTTCAATGCTTGACAATTAAAAGCATGCTTTGTAATATCTTGATTTTTAAAGAGTTTTATAATTTATAGACATTAATTAAAAGATTACTAAAACTAAGCTTCAGAAAAAGGAAGCGTAAGAGTGTCCCTTTACGGATGAAAAGCTAAGATGTCGGATTGTAGAACTATGATTATTTACCCTATCAGTCTGTATGTAAACGATTCTGTATTTAGCAATTAGATTTCCTCTTGAAATCTTTAATATACTTTAAGTTTACAGCCTTAACATTCCCTAACATAAAGTCCAATGAAAGGCTTTTCAGGGCCTTTGTACGCGGCTTTCTATACGTTGTTTTAACAAACCTTCGACTTATTATTTGTATGGTCAGGATTGTTATTTCGCTGCCTCGGAAATCCCCTGATGCCATGAAAAGAAATCCAAAAAAAAAATATTCTTCTCTGGTTCATTCAACATTGCAACTTAGTATAAGCAAACTGTGATGCATGGATTGCCCTAGGATGTATACAGTTTGGTTAAACAGTTTTCTTGGTCATGCGCATATGATGCAAGTACCTTTACATAAATATGAAATAAAAGGAACTAATACAGGCTCTAGCTTGAACAAAAGTTGTAAGAGAACCCAATAGATTAAGCAAGGATCAAATAAAGGCGAATGGGTTGGGAAGGGGCGTATGTGTTAAGTTTTGTCTGCGGCACTTCTCTTGAAGATCAATTTCTGTGTTTGTTTATCCGTGTTGAGGACGAGAAAACAATGGACAAAACACACAAAGATCAAACGTGCATTGTTTCTTCAGGTGTGGTCGGCGCTCTTTGTATGCTGTGGTCGAACTGGAGAGCAACACACAGCGGTATAATGGCTCTGTCTGAATAATCCTTGTGGATGCAGAGAAACCCGTTTGGTATCGCTATAATTATAGGCCTCGTTTGTTTTTCATCCAATTGTTTCGCATCGTCGTTTGTGTATTAATTGTGCTGTTATACTAAAGTAAAAACACTGTTCGATAAGAGACTTTTCCTTTTTGTACCTTAATGTAGGTCGTTTGGCAAGACTTGGTTTTGTTTTAATGGTATTAAAAACTAATTTGCTTCTGTATAGTATTCACTATTATTCATTTGCAGTTACAGCAAAAAAATTACGGAAATTTTGTATTACATTCTATTAACAAGGCGTTCTCCATGAGTAACATTTTTGTTACACAAGTATACTTTGTATACACAGTTCTGGGATCAGAAAAATACTACAAAAAAAAGGAGTGACAAATCAGAGGCCCAATTTTCATATTAAGCTTGAATGAATAAGTAAAAGATATTGGTGCTATGATTCCCCTATCTGTCATAAAAAAGTTATAATGTTAATAACTGAGCTGTGAGAATCGATTACATCAAAGGACATGGTTGTAGCATCAAACACAGTAGTATAGGTGATAGTAGTAGTAGTAATAGTAGTAGTAGTAATAGTAGTAGTAGCAGTAGTAGTAGTAGTAGTAGTAGTAGTAGTAGTAGTAGTAGTAGTAGTAGTAGTAGTTGTAGTAGCAGTAGAAGTAGTAGTGATGGCGGTGGTGGTTGTGGTAGTGGTCGTGGTCCTGATGGCAGTAAAATGTTTTGTAGCAGGAAAAGTGGATTTTGCAGTAATAAGATTGCGTTAATTCCAACTGTAACCAAAAAGTAACAGCGTTTCCCATAAAGGGAACTTCTTTTGTCCATTAAAAAGACCATAGCTTTTACGTCAATTTTTTAATGTTTTTCCGCATTAGGGTAGACCCCCACCCCCACCCCCCACCCCCATGTTTTAACTTTGTTTTCTTTTTTGTTTTCCTTTTTTAATTGTTTGTGTGTGGGGGGGAGGGTTGTTCTGTTCCATAGCAACGCCTGTGTTTTCATTCGTAGTTATTGAGCCTAGGTGGCCGCCGGTGTACAGGCCAAAGCCCCCACCATGAGGCACGGTAAGACGGTCTTTGCCGTCAGTGCCGATGCTGGTGTAGTTCAACGTTGAAACTTATGACACAAAGACGTTTCGTGGAGTATTTTCCTAGAAAAATACAGCAAAAATGTAAAAAGCACTAGGAAAACAAAAACATATATCTGAAAAAGAGAGGAAGTAGAAAACATTGGTGAAGATAAAAGAGGGAAAAGAAAAGGTAAGAGCGAGGATAGGGGGTAGGGATGCCGAAAATAAACAGAGTATGCGAGAGGTGTGGAGGCAGAGGTAGACTGAATGAGAAGAGGGAAAGAGAAGAGTGGGGGGATCTTAAAAGGAGACAAAGTACAACTTTGTTGAGCCAAAAATCCCATATAATATTGCAGCTGACATTGTAAGCACTTTACTTGAAGTCTTGGGTGTTTTTTTTTTCCAGAAAAAATAGGCAATCGTAAAAAAAGGCATTAAGTGTTGAAGATAAGACTTGTTTTTTTTTCTTATGTTTTTCTAATCGCAGGTTAAAAGGTGAATGTTTCAATTTTTTTCGGTCCACTCGCGTCTTTGCAGTTGCTCCATCACCAGGCGTGAACTGGGCATTATTTCGAACATAAATCATCCTTGAACATGGCTGGCCGCCTGCGACAGAACCTGACAATCCCAGCGTATCTTCTGATGTGTCTGTGCTATACCGCTGGTGATTCACAACAAAAGCCAAGAGGCTGATTTAATCCTTTAAAAGCGCTGCTTTCTTCTCTCAACTTTCTTAATGCATTTGTTGTGTCGTTGCAGTAAGATCTTGACATCATTTCTCTTCTGAGGATTATGGTTTCTTTTGAGGTTTGCGTGTCTTTATTTGGAAACCCTGGAAAATTCGCATTTGTAAATGAGCAAATTACTTTCCATTATTACAATATCATTCCATGGTGTCAATTTATATGGTTTAAGTCACGTTAAGATAATCATATAAATATTTTATCAGTCACTTGCACTGTGCCTTCAATTGCAACTCCAGAGAAAGTTAACGTTATCCTTCATCTACTAATGCATGAACATAATGAAAGTCTTTTAAGTCCTTGTCTTTCGTTCCCAATTTGTACCCAAGTTAACCTCTTTTCATACCATATTTGGTGCCGATCTTCATTAATCAGTAATAAACGGAGAATAAATTCGGAAAAAAGTCAGATGTTTCAAATTATTTTTTTCTGTTCGTTATACCATAGAAACTTCGAATACCTTTCCACTTAAATTTGTTATTGTTATTGTTGTTGTTGTTGTCGTTGTTGTTGTTGTTGTTGTTGTTGTTGTTGTTGTTCTTCTTCTTCTTCTTCTTCTTCTTCTTCTTCTTCTTCTTCTGCCTCTGCTTCAGTTTTGATGGGGCGTCAGCCTAGGATAGCAATTTTGTGGATGAAACCGGTAGGCATTGATCTCTTTCCACAAAAATATGTGAATTTCATGCACTCGGTAACATTTGGAGGCTCAGAAAATGATTTGTATCATGAACGCCTTGTTAAATGATGATTGCGACATCCGACTTATTCCCACCGGTTGCGAGACATGTATTGTCCTCAGTATACAGTTTACTGATGACACACAACTCTGTCTGCCTCTTCACTAGTGTCAAACACCAACACTTTGGAGAACTACTGCAAAAGATCAATGGCACTAAACAGCGCAGAGTCATAACTAATTTCTAATGTCATTATTAAACATGGTTTGTGTTGTCAATTATATGCTGACCAGTTATGGCAGCCCGTGCTTCGCATCGGTATTTGATTGGGTACATGTAGTAGATACCACCGAATTTATCAAACTTAAGAGCACCAACTTTATTTCTACCTTCTGTGACCTCTTTCTGCCACCCTCTCAAACTCTTTCTATCGGTCTTTCTTTCTTACCCCACTACATTTGACATTTTTTCTCATTTTAGTGACCGCCCCCACCCCCCTCGAAATCTCTGTTTCCTACTTTAGACTTCCTATTCGACTCTGGAAAGTATCAATAAAAATTGCACATTGTTATCTCTTTCTTGCGCTTTTGATTAAATAGTTCCTCCTTGCCAGCATCATCTGTTTTAATCAACAATTCTCTGTTTTAACGCAAACGTAAGGGTTTAGC
>BMAT01010843.1:374477-388020 GCA_019649035.1 Elysia marginata
ATTATTATTATTATTATTATTACTTTTACTATTATTATTATTATCATTATCATTATCATTTTTTATTATCATCCTTTTATTATTATTATCATCATCCTCATTATTTTAATATGTTATTATTATTATTATTATTATTATAATTTATTATTATTATTCACTATCTTTGTTATTGTTGTTTCCTTGAAAGAACGAGTCATTGTTTAAAAATTAAGTTCAAATCTAAAAAACTTCACGCAAATTTAACTAAGTTACGTAATCCGAGATAAATTAAGACATTAGCGGATTTTTGTTAAGACGTAAAGTAGACTCCAAGTTTAGTTTTTAGACATACAGTAAGAGTGATAAAAATAAGACATATTTTGGCTAAATCTGAAAGCTTTTAAGCCCCTATTTTTCCTTTGAACCAAAATGTAAAAATATTCTTGCAGTTTTTGTACTCTCAAAAACTAATACTCAACATTACGTTTTCTAAAAGCTAAAATATCACTAAATCTTAATGCTTAATTGCATGTTTATAATACTAACAAACTAAGCTTACCAGTACCACTACACCGTTATTAAAGCACCACTGTTCTTACTTTGGCTCCTGCAGATATCGATCTACTCAAGAGGTATCCTTTCGTGTCCACTTTGAAGATGACCCTCAGACCCGAGTCTGGCCCTAGAAATTTCGCCTGCCGTTTCTTGGCTATGTCGGTGTTGAACTGGAAACAGTTTGGGTTGTGGCTACTTTTATGAAACAAGTGCCGGCATGGTAAGAGTTTTCTATTGAAGGAACAGTAGCTCAGCAAATTGTCCAGTTTGGGGCTTGCCACTGATCAAAGAAACCAATTTTTCAGTATATAGTACTGGTCAGGTATTTTGGAACTTTAAGCCACATCTGGGCTGTATTTTTGTTATATCGGAGACGTATTGATAGCATTTTATTTGTCACTTTATTGTTTTACTAACTTGACGTTTACATATTTATTGCCTTTATTTACTAAATATGTCCTTCCAACATTTGCCTCTTAAGCTATACCTGTTTTCAGTTAATGGTATTAACTCAATTAACATTAAACTATTTTTTTTGTTTTAAGCGTTTTATACAAGTTTTGTACAATATTCATTGAAAATTTATAAAAAAAACATCCAAAACTATATTATAATAAATGAAAGTTTAGTCTTATCCTCTAAGTGCATGTAGAGCATGAAGAATTAGAAAGAAGTAAAAAAGTAATGACCAAAAAAAAAACATTTTCAGACTTTATTTTACTAAATATTAAAATTTCAGAACGATTTGCAAACACGCATAAAGACATTAAAAATTATCAAAAGAAGTTTACAATCGCCAAAATTAGATGTGTTTACATGTTACTCTGGGTGAAATTTGATTGAAAGTGATACGGTGCCTTAATTATTAAGACTAAAATGGTTTTTTTTCATGGCGAAGATAAGCAAGATTTGTATTCTATGGTGATTTCTATAGGTATGGACCACTTTACTTTGAAGACAATCGGACTTGGGTCAGAATGGAAGAGAAACAGTACTTAATATATTGTGTTTTTTAGTGTGCAGTTTTTTGGCTTTCAAAGTTACAAGGGTGTGCCCATAAAAAGGTGCATTGTATGATTATTAGGGAATCTTTTTAGATAGTCCCTTCGACATGTTAAAATTTAGGGTGTTTCTCATTAAACATCTAAAAGACCTTCTCAGGGTTGCACTCTTTGCGCACAACATCAGAAAAGATGAATGTCTTATACATTTTAAACGTAAAAGTTACATCCCAGGAGAATGGGGAAAATGGGATTTAACGCATTGCAAGCAGTCATCCTTTTATAGTGACTTTTCAACACACCAATGTGAAAAATGGGTAGGCTTAAAAATGTGTTGGGATTTCTCCCGTTTTTTTAACTAAATTATTGTCTTTTATAATAG
The DNA here is from genome assembly GCA_019649035.1 of Elysia marginata. Classification (NCBI taxonomy): domain Eukaryota; kingdom Metazoa; phylum Mollusca; class Gastropoda; family Plakobranchidae; genus Elysia; species Elysia marginata. Next base: position 376,395 of record BMAT01010843.1, read on the forward strand.
TGTAGACCGTGAATTGTTTCAATGCATCGAAAATAGTTTGTACAAAGTTTGTACATGATTTGGCTCGATTGGGAGAGGCAAAGTAACTTAAATTTTAAAAAAAAACTGCATTAATTTTTGGCGTAGTTGGGACCTGTTAGTGCTCGGTTGTGCAAAGTCATGATCGACTCTTCAAAAGAATCTTTACAATTCTTAAAAGAAGAACCACTTTTTAACCCGTGTGGTTCTATGTCTGCCTAACAGCGAAGGCATATTATTGGTCCCAAGGTCTAGATGCTTTTTCGGCCTATTGCAAGATTAAAATTTTTCTCGTATAGTTCAGTTCATATGGAATATTCGAGCTACAAAAATAACTCAATGAAGAAAAACAAAAAACAATACTCATGCTTTAAGAAAAAAAAAGAAAATATTTGAAGATTTCTAGAGCTTGGAAACAAACTTATGAAATTGAACTGACAGCGTAAATGTTTAGCGCATAGAGCAGTGCAATGCAACAATGTTGTTATATTATTTTATTTTTATTCATATTATTATTTTTATTATTGTTATTATTCTTTTTCATACTATTACCAGTATTATTGTAGTAGTAGAAGTAGTAGTAGTAGTAGTAGTAGAAGTAGTAGTAGTTGTAGTAGTAGTAGAAGAAGAAGAAGAAGTACTAGTAGTAGTAGTAGCAGTAGTAGTAGTAGTAGTAGTAGTAGTAGTAGTAGTAGTAGTAGAGTAGTAGTAGTAGTGGTAGTAGTAGTAGTAGTAGCAGTATGATTATTGTTGTTATTATTATGATGATGTAATCAAGCAACGCAGTGAGTAAGCATATTATAATACAATCTCACAGCCAGTTGGTAAAGCCTAGGCGGCTAATAGACAAATTGATGCATCAGTCTAATTACTACTGTTATAAAGACATCAGCAGGCTATACATGTATACTGTAACTTTTGTTAAAGACTAAATCTAAAAAAACTTAGAAACAAAACAGAATTACCTACATCTACTTTCTGTTGGCGTAAAGAAATTAGAATTACTTATTGTTTATGTGAATTTTCCAGATTAAAGTCATTCTACACAAGAAATAAGAAGCCAAGTTTAATTGGGTTTTGACATTGATAGAGAAAAGGGGTTTTGAAGTGTACACAGTTCTAAATTGCGATTTATTTTATGTATATGCCACTCACAACATTTTTTCATTCAAATTAACCTATTCAATGAGTAACGAAAGACCATCTTACCAGCAAAGACTTGATTTTTTGTTAGAGCCAGTATATCGTTGTATTGTGCGTTCATGAGAAAGGTATCCAAATTCCCGTGCTGCATGCTTTCCACAGCAAACAAATCGAAAAGTTTTTGAGAGGCATTTTTCACGCCGTTCATTTTAGCTGCTTCCCTGCGGAATGATTAAAAAATTGTTTTTAAATTGAAGAGAAACAGTAGCAAAATGGTAAGGACCGATTGACCGAAAACTGTAGGTCAACTCTAACTTAACATGAAAAGTAATCGGAAGGCGAAAGGACATACATAATAAAACTATAGTTTCACCCGCCTCTCAACTTCTTCTGTCAAATTCAATTAAACAGAATTTAGTTTAACTGCCTAAAATATGGTTGAGATCTTTAAATTATACTAGATAATCTAGATTTAGAATTTATTTTGATATAGTCTACATTAGGCCTTCATCAAGCCTAAGTTTTGCGAGTCCTATTTTCTTCGTTTTAGCCTCAGGACCTAAGCTCTGTGTAACAAGATATGTTTCATGAGGTAGGGGTGAAGGCCGTTGTATTCTCATGTTACACTAATAAAAACCAAATGAAAGGTTTCGTTATGGTAATCAGTGAGTTATACACAAGTTACTCTTAACTTGAAAACAAACAAAAATCACTATCTGATTGCCTTGCTTGCGAAGTTTCTAACACGCGAATCATCAATGTATTTTAACTGTGCAGATTTTGAGCATGATGTTCTTCTACAATAAAGCTGAAGACTTACTCTGCCCGTTAGACCTACAAGAAGCGGAACTTTCTGCCCCGTCGATTAATATCCCTAGTGAAGGCTTAATGATTCGATAGGATGCATGAAAACACTTTATGCCAAGCATTATCAATTTGGTGTTGCAGTTTCTAAAAGGTTATTTTGATTCAAGTTTCTGCAGTTGATAAAGTCTTTCTTTTTATCAGGCATTAATTCAATAGAGTTTTTCTATCTAATGTTAACATTTTACTCCGTTGCGTACTGTCTACGTAAGTGGCAAAATACTTTTTAATTACTTTGTGGCGACAAAACATAATTTTTTGTTATCTCGTGTCGAAAAAAATAACTAAAACTTTCCTGATCACCTGATGTAGAGACAACATAAAATAATCTTTCTATCCTTATATAATGTCGGTGTGGCTGGAAAGTATTTCTGGCTATCCAGGTTTTAAAAAATACTTTCTGATTACCTGATGTACACATACTGAAGAAAAACTTCTTTTGTTGTGTGGTGTCTTATAACTGAAAAAAACTTCTCTGTTTATCTGATGTCCTTACCAGTCTATTTATTAAAAAGTAGTGAGAGGAGTTCTAATTGCGCACCCTTTAAGCACCGTTTCGATCTCAACAGCCTACTGTAACAAAACGAGTTTTGAAAAAGACGAGTAGTTCGGTTTATAATAAGTCTAAATTTGTAGAGCAGTACACGCAACTGTATTAATTAAAAGTCAATATTTGTGGATATGTTCATAAAACTGACCAAATTGGGTACAATAGAGCCCGGAATAAAGATTTTTTTCCTTTGAAAATCATGACTTTTCTTCCTACCATCAAGTTTTCCGGTTTCGATATGTGAGAAAATCTGTCCCAGGACAGCCCGAGACTGCCAACCACTCACTCTAGATCAAAATTTTCGAAATCTACCACTTTCATGGAGTTGTTGGGTGGCTGGCAGATTACATTTAGCTAATACTCAATAGGTTTACATTATAAATTTGATAATGTCGTCAAGTTTTTATGATTTTGTTTGTTTTTATTTTCCTAGCAGGTGAGAAATTCGGTATATTGTAAGCAGAGCCTACAAAATTAGTTTGGAACATGAACAGCATAATATTATATTGTTTTTAAGGTGACGTTGATTCCGGTACATATCGAGCATACTTTTACTTACAAAATATCATTTAATGTTTAATACTATTACACTAAAAATATGTTTGATTAATTCCATCTATTCTATGCTTTTTATCGCAAAATGAAAAGACAACTAAGTTCTCGGAGCGAACACTTTCATTGTGTCGATACCAGTAAATGAATATTATACGCTCTGCTTGTAATTTACTGCCGTAAAATAGCTAGATTTGGATCATGTAGGGAAAGTCAGAGACTATGAGAAAAAGTTGGAGTACCATATCCCGTTTCGATATGTGAAGATTAGGAAAGCACAGTTAGCACAGCCAGTAGCGTTTTTTCCTTAAACTTCGCTGCGCAATCTTCGGTCACTGATGTGATGGTGGTCGGTATTCAATAGCTCTAGGCCTTTACAATGTCGGGAAAAATCTAAATATAGCACAAAAATAGATCTAATCCAGATCTAGATTTCAACCAGTTCCCTAGATATCTCACGGTAGCAGAAATTGATTCAGTTGTTTGACATCTAGATTTATAGTTCTGAATGAATTCTAAATTATATAACCCTAAATTAATTCTAGAACTACACTAGATTAAGATGTTCCTGCAGTAGGCCTACAAACTCCTGATTTAGGACAAAAAAGAAGTGGGGGCAAAGGGAGACAGAGAGACAGGTTGGTTGGTTGTTTGAATTTTAACGTCCCAGTCAATTTTGAGTTTATGTCAGAGTCGGCGCTTTGGACAACTCAAAGCGTGTTGCCACACTGTGATGTAAGGAGCGTTTGCTTACACCACACCAAGTCACACTATTCTGTTACCGGGCCGACCAGACTTAACACTAAATCCATAATGCCAGATACTAGGCGGATCAGCTGCTAATACCAGTTTCAAAGTCCTTGGTTTGACTCGGCCGGGGATCGAACCACGCACCTCCCGATCTCTGAGCGAGTGTCTTACCGCTAGGTCACAGAGGCGGTGAGAGACAGAAAAACTGACAGATTTGGAGACAGCAAAGTATCGAAACGGTGCGGGTAAATAATATAGTGGAAGGGAAATAGGAATAGTGATGGGTTAACGATAAAGCATAGCTTATTAGCATTAAAGCATTGTCTTGCTCTAGATGTAGATCTAAACAAGGAGGCCTAGGCGTAAATATAAATGAAATATAATAGTAAGAGAGGTGTAGAAGCAGGACTCTAGAGAGGAGGAGAAAAACAGTTATAGGGAGAAAGAAAAAAAACTAAAGAGTTTCTGAACGACGTGGAAGAAAATCTGAAACAGTTTTAGACGGATAGAAGATATCCCTACGAGAAGAAGAAAACGAATTTGATATATATATATGGTCTACAAAGTATGAGGAAAACAATGCACGTAACTTTTAATATACCCCAATCTGTTTCCCCACTCGGTCAGGTTCACTACAACTAGTGACTAAAAAAACATTTTCTTACTATTTCTTGTCGAAAGAAATCAAAAACTTTTAGTTGCATTGTGTTTGCATAATTATTATATTTCCTATGTACTTGACAGCTTCATAATAAAAAAAATTGTAAACTTTCCTGGAGGGGTCTTATGTAGAAAAAGTGTCTGGTTGAAACCCACATTGTCATTTACTACTAAAACTCTTCTTGTTCTCTGATAGTGATATAGTAGACAAAAATCTTGTCATGCTCACTCAATGTCCAGCTCGCTGAGGCTACAGATGGTCACTGCTGGGAAGGGCAGCTTCTTTTCGGTTGAAATGGTAGTCAGCAACGTTACCGGGTACTTCTTGTAGTTCTCGTGGATCTTATACAGGCATATGAACAGGATCGTCATCGACAACAGTGTTGCGGCCAGCCATAACAATCTGGTGGAATGGGACCGTGAATAATACAACTCTCCAATCAACTATCATCTGCTGACAAAGTTCTACTGAGAGCGGGAATTTCCTCTCAAATCAACTTCTGTATCACATAGCAACAAGACTTGACAAAAACCGTGCGATGCGGTACCCACCTCTCAAGCCAACTTCTGTCTGGTGACCAGGCGCGAGAGAACCCGTGGCATGAGGTGTTGAGGGGAAATTCCTTTACCACGCCTTCAGGGTTGGATCTCAGAAATGTTTTTACCGCCGGTGTTAAACGTTTGCGGCTGTATCAGAAAATTGCATCTTTGAAATGTTCATAAGAAAAGAGTTAATAGAGAAGACAAAGCAGAAGCAAAAACATGGCGTAAAAAATCAACCAATTATGTACAAAAAACGAGGATCATTGAATGGTCATGAAGATGGTGATGACGATGATGATGATGGTGATGATGATGATGATGATGATGATGATGATGATGATGATGATGATGATGATGATGATGATTTGAGACATAGGGCATTCACAGGGAAGTCAATTATTTTATACTTTTTCGAAACCTAAATATATTAGTTATGTGTATTTAATAGATTAAGCACAAAGTTACTTCTTACACTAAACTTAAGCTCCTAGAGGCAGTCGCAAAGATGAACTGGAGAGTTAAATCTGAAAACCCCAAGACATTTTTAACTGACTGGAATTAGATACGTCAACTTTAGCAGTAAAAAAGACGATCAAAAACGAAGCAGATTTTAGTGGAAAAGATTTACAGTTACACGATTATTTTTTTCTGTTGCACTCGGTATGTGATTACTCGTTTTGTTATTTAATTCACCTACGTTTACATCACAATCTACCAAACATTTTAGAACCAGCATGCCCACTATGGAGTGTGCAGCTACTGGGTCTCTCGCGCACCGGAACTATAAGTGGTAAACTTTTGCACCAAAATATATAAATTTAAGACAATATTGTCCCAAATACATTAATTTTGCAGCTTCATTTTTGTGCTCTTTAAAGACTCTCGCATTTGATGACTAGCAAAAACAGCCGTTCACTTTTTTAGGTCACGGACAAGCCGATTTTTCCATTATTGCAGCATGTGTACAGCGCCGAAGTGCATTCTTGCCTCGACCTACTTGCGAGAGGTCAGGTACAGGTTGAGTCAAAATTAAATATATTCGCTTAGGCCAATAGGCTACACTCTCTGTTGAACACACTTCTATACTCAGACAACAAGATACGTCATAAAATGACAGAAGGTAATTAGTTTGAGGTTCAGATTTAGTTTTCCTAGACTATATGTATTTGAGGATTTCTTTCAATAATTGTATATGCGGTTTGTTTTTTTTTATTTCCCGGTCCTTCCCCCTTGAAAGTTTTTCTGTGGCATTAGGGATTTCTTATCAGGTTGTTTGTTATCAAAATAGGTCTTATTAACATTTCAGAAGAGTTTTTGAGTGGAACTCATTGTTGTAATGCTTCTATAAATAGTAATAGAAACGTAAGCTACTCCTTTCCTTCGCCTGCTCTTGATAGCCGCGCGCAAGTAATCAGATTAATTAAACAGAGCTAATTTTCTTTACCATTGGTGCGATTGCAGTTCTAACTTCCCTAATGTTCTAACATATTAACCTACACCCCCCTCCCGCCGTCATTTACATTATTTTTGTACTTTCTTTCCAGTAATCGTTGAACAAAACAAGTCGATTTGCAATGACAATTAGAAAATAAAATGAAAAAAGACATGGATATAAATTGGCTTAACTCACCTAATACTAGAAGTTAAAGGGTTGATTGCGGCAGAGGCAGTATGTCCAAGTTTCTCATCGTAGTAGCTACGGAAACACGTCGGTTCAATGAATAAATTTAAATGATAATACACACAATCGCACGTTTGTATCGTATCACGCGACTTTTTCGACACGTTGATCCCTTGCTAAGAGAATATTAGTACCCGTACGGATGTGGTTTTCGCTACAAACTCACTGCTCCAAATACATATTTTACATTCATTCCAAATTTCAAATCTGCTTTCTTATTATAATATCTCTGGAAGAACCATTTTTCTACACTTTATAATTTCTAATTAGACTAAATTGTACATCAGCTTGATGGTTTGAGTTCTTGCAGTGTCGTGTATCTTACATTTTTGGTGTCCACTAAAATTTGCAAATAAAACCTCTATCGATATCTCCCATTAAAATAACTCTTATCATGAGATGCCTCATCCATGATTTAGAAACTTGTTTTGTGGTTGAAGGATCTTATCAGTGGAAAGAGCAGGTTAGTAAATCAATTAAACTTACCTTTTATGATCGCTCTTGGTGAGGACTTCAACTTTGGTATTCAAACCAAAGCTCGAATGCTCTGAATCCACATGCTGTTTAATTGCGAGTATTGCTTCGGATAAAACATTTTTGGGTGTAGCTGCTTTTCCTTCTGATTCCTCAAGCATCTCGGGATGACCTCATTAAAACAAAAGCTAGGCGAAAAAAACCAGTGCAGGGTTAAACTGATCAGTGAATTACAGGCACATACTCGTGAAAGCGGTGCCTGTGCGTGTTTCAGGTTTTTTTTTATTCATCTGTAACTTCATCTGTAGGAGATAATCTAGATCTACAGCTAAGATAAGTTTGTTTTTTTTTACCCAATGACACATTAGTCTTCTATGAACTCAACTACGAAATCATATTGCTTCAAACTAAATGTAATAGTAATAACAATGATAATGAAGTTATTTTCTAGCGCCTCTTCCTACATGTAGGCTCGAAGCTCTTTACAATAGTATGTATACCCAAACAAAGAATGCTGACATAATGACAATTTTGTATAAAACATGCTCCATTAACAATTCAAACAAACAGAAGAAAAACAAAAGGTGAATGTACAAAAATTAAAGGGGAAAAAAAGATATACATTGACCATTATTAGTTGGAGAAGTTTCTCGAGACAAAGTAATTAAGGTCTTTATGTGCCGTGAACAATTTTTTTTCAATAGGGTTTTATATTCATTTACGAACGTAGCCTCCCTGATAGAAAGGGAAAGGGCATTCCAGACTACTGGTGCACATTGCACAAAGGCTCTATTGCCATCTTTTCTTGATGGTTTACACGGAAATGACAACAGAGCTTTATTACATGATCTTAAGTTGCGAGTAGGGGTGTACAAACTTACAAGACCTTTAAGATAATTATTAGGGGCATCACCGTGAATACATTTGTAGCAAAGAACAGCAATCTTATACTCTATTCTAGTTTGTACAGGGAGCCAGTGTAAATGTTTAAACATGGGTGATACATGATCTATTTTGCGTTTTTTATTCATAATGAGAAGGGCAGTTGTTCTGAATCAGCTGAAGCCTCTTAAGGGTGTCCATGGGTAAACCATATAGCAGGGAATTGCACGAGTCTATTCTAGATAGGATGAAAGAAGAGACAGAGTTTTCACAGCTTCTTAATTATAAAAAAAAAGATCTAATCTGTTTAGTTCTGCGTAGCTCCAAGAACATGATTTGGGCCAAATGATTGATATGGTGGGTCATTGACAACTTTGCATCAAAATAAACACCAAAACATTTAGCTTCTGTAGAGAACAGTATCTTATCCTTATCAATGTGCATGTGATCAATAGCAAATGGAGAAGCTTTTCTGTCAATGCTACATGCTAGAAGCTCTTTCTTGTCTTCATTCGTATTTAGTTTATTAACAATCATCCAATTTTTAACGTGCGATATGCAAGTTTCAAATTTTTGTATTAAGGTAGGGAGATTTTCTGGATACTTGCGTGTCATGAGCATACCCGTGATAACATAAATCAAAACTTTGAATAAGTGTGCCTAAAGGTTTTGCTTAACTGTATTGCCTCAAAACTTATGCCTGCGCATGAAAATGGTTAAATTTCGGCATTGCAATGGTGATTAGATTGAGACACCACAGGGGTTTCATAACCGCAAAGTTAGTCGTTCAAAGTTTCAAGTAAATAAAATTTAGTAAATCAATTTCGGAAGCCTACAGATTTCAATTCTCTTGGTTATGATATCTAGCCTCAGGTAATTTTAACAGTAGGTAACAATTGCCCTAAATCTGAACGTGGGTGAAGAATGGCAAACAAATAGGAAAAGCCGTTAAATTTTTTTCCCATCATTTCATACGATAAATAATCAAGTTATTAAATGCCATTGAAAAAATTTAATACTATTTCAGAACTTGATCTAGACCTGTGACAATCAGGGTTTCTTGCAATTTACGTTGTTTCAGATTACATCACCAGATTTTAGCTTTTTAATTATGCTCGGCGTAAGCTTATTGTTAGTCCCAGGTAGTACTTAAAGAGCTGTAAAATGTAAATAAGATGTATATAACTAAAAAACAATATTGCCATACATGGTTTTAAACCAATAAAATCCAAACAGAGACTTATGATTTAGACTCTAGATACAACTCTAGTTTTGGAGAAAAACGAGAAGAAAATATATCGATCTAGAATATGGTCGGTTGCTTTTAAAGATCTAAGTTGAACTAGATCTAAATCAATAACGTCACGTTTACTTTTAACACCTTTGCAGTTTTTTTTTCTTAGTGCACTTGCAGACAAATCTGACTGCAGGCGTTTTCAAAAAGAAAAATAGATCAAGATCGAATTATCAATTGAACATCCAGTTTGGGCCTGCGTAAGTAAACAAACAGCGTATTGATAATGTTCGCCTCGCTTCCGTTTAAAAAGACGTCCTTTTAGTGCACCTGATTGGGATTTTGAAAAAGAGTTGTTTTTTTTTCTCGCAAAGTTAATCACATCAATAAATATCGAATTTTATTTTCTTGTAAAAGGAAAGGGTATAGGTCACGCGTTTTGAAAAATGCTAGGTGGAAGAACATATTTAAACGAAAAGGTTTAGCCCGGTTCGTTTCTTGAATTCTTTAAAATCTAGATTAGATCTAGATCTCAAATAAGAGTCTAAAAATAAGACTTATGTCTTAGAATCAACTAAGACAATCTAGATTAGAGCTAGACCTAAATAATATCCTGGCCAAAGTTAGGGCGGGTGGCATTTTCTTCCATTTTAGGGACTACTTGTCATAATTATTTTCTTGCGTTTTAGCCGTAGGGCCAAAGCTTTGCGTGTCAAGTTTTATACAATGTGAAGGTCACTTTTTTCTCTGATTGGGACACTGTAAGGACGTTAACATTCAAGAAATGACAAGCAGAGCCTAGGCCCTAATGTTTAGGGCGAGGTCAAACTGCGCCCGGTTCGGATTCAGTCCAGCAACATTTTTGGTCCTACTTTCGAATGTAGCCAAAGACTTTCTATGCTATACTTTGACATTTGCGGAAACAAGAGACAAGTTATCGCAAAACAATTTCACCCGAGGAAAGAATAGCTGTATCTGCGCAAAAAGCATATGTACCACAAATGCTATTCAGAGTCTGTATGATGTTTTTGTTGGTGTTTTTAATTTTTATTCCAGTCAGTTTTATTTGTTTAACCCCAAACAACAGTAAACGTTAGCCACACGAATATTGTCTGCTTCGTATGACAACCATCATTAAGTTTAGAGACAGATTAGCCAAAGAACTTGCTAAGAGTCAAAAGGCACATGGTTCAAACCATAGTATTAGTGGTAGATTTATTGACGGGACTATTATCAATGTTTTACATAAATATCAATAATGATAAACGAACAATAACACGAACAAAGAGAAATGGGTGAAAAATAACAAAGAATATGTCACTTCCCAGCTTTAGTAAATTTATGAAAATTAAAGTGTTCGGACTTAACACACTTTGTAACAAATTTGAGATGTTAATGGCCATGATATGTTGCAATCTGTGTAGTACATTTCAACTTATTATATTTAGGGCGGAACACGCTGTGCCTGCCATATTATAGCTCTGTCTTGCTGACGCTGCGGCTGCTGCTGTTGTTCTGAGTGCATTCTCATTAATTTTGTTGTACTACCGTGTGACTATTTAGATGCAATTTTCGAACTGGTTTTAAATGCGGATTTCTAATAACACGAAATTCATGAAAAATTTATTCTACATAGGCCCTCCCCTTGTCTTTTGGCCTTTTGTTGCCTTTGTGACTTTTTAAAACTTATGAGCTTTTCCCTCTCTATTTCAATAAACTGTTCTGAGTGTTTATAAATCTTTGTGGCAACTCTTTTTGCCCTGTCTTGTTGGTACCTTTTGGGCGTTCCAGGTGGACTAGGTGTGTTGATCTCAAACCCTTTACTCTCGCCCATCAATCAATGATTTCTCTTCATCATCCTCCAAACTGATACCGGTCTCTACTGGGGCCAGAGCGCTGGGTTTCATCAAAGGATTGAACCAGTTGTCGCCCGACAAATTTGTCTTTCATGAGTGGCAAAGGTTTCTGATGTGGCCAAGAAACAAGGTCCTCTCAAGCCTGAAGAGCTGGCTGTCCAGATGCTGCCTTTGACATTTTCCTGCATACATCATAAATTTTATCTCAATGAGTCTTCAGTCGTTTCTGCTTGTAGTCTCCCTCTATATATACGCAAGCAAAACATTGTAACAAACTGTTTTTTAAATTTATATCACATACATTCACACGCGCCTACAGTTTATTTAAAGTTGTCGTGATTAATTTTTATCGTAGAATTGCCATTTTTGGCAACTTACGAGGTCCGTTTCATAAATAAGTTTCCCTACTCTATAAAATC
>BMAT01010843.1:394120-405482 GCA_019649035.1 Elysia marginata
GAGAGAGAGAGAGAGAGGGGAATTATTTTTAGAAGTATCGTTTCATGAAAATGTCTACTGAAGGTCACTACTGCCTTGCATATTCCAAAGAACTGGCTTCGTTGCAGGTGAAATTTATAAAAATAAGTTCAATTATCGACAAAAAGTGTGCTGCTTCTTGCAATCTTATCGTAATCTTCTATACACGTTTCAGGTACAAATGATTCAATTGAAAACAATATCCTGATCCGTTTGCTTCTTCATATAACTGTTGCAAAGTTAGCCGAAACGGGGCCCTAGAATGATGAGGTACTGTCATTTTGGCTTTATTTTTCTGGTCGTCCAATCGGGTCTTAACAGCCGCTATCAATGACTATATCGTGTGTGACCAGTAGCCAGATTACAGATCTAGAGATCTTCTGGGGCCGGAAAATAAGCAGCCATATACACGGTTATATAGCACTCTGCAACAGGTAATCCATTTTAGAAGCAATGTTTTCTGGTTACCTATTAAATTAACTTCAGTATTGCAAACTTGACAGATTTCCTTACCTGTACCAACACAGCAGCTGTATATGATAAGACAGAGAGTCACTATGAAAAGCATGGCGATAAGGCCCATGGTGAAGAAGATGGCAATGGTGATGCCAAGTTTGGCATGGCTTGCTAGCTTGAGATGGGATACAGTCTCATCGTCAATTTTCGCTCTCTGAGAAAAGAAAGAAACGCGTTGTTCCTCACAGTAGGTTTAAGGTTTTAAACTTTTAAAGAAAAAAACCTTTAAAATGAGATTTGCCTCGTATTACATTAATTCTACAAAGTTGTATTAATTTTGACGAATTTTTGCTCGTGACGCATGCACGCGAGCCTTTGCATGTATTTGTGAAAAATTCGGTGCTTTCACCTCTCGTTTATATTGGCAGCGCATAAGTACATAAGAGTTAAAGTTCGTATCACTTTTCATAATTTGGTCAGTGGGAACAGTGGGAGGTTAGTTTCACTTTTTAAGCTTATCCAGTAGACCAAAACTCACCATATCCACCCACAAGACAGGCAAGAACGTATCTCCATTTCGGCCCGCGTTCACTCGTACATTCAGCTGGTAGCGTCTGGACGTGGACACAACTACACCCGTCAACTGCCGAGAAGAAAAAGATATCGCAAATGCTAAAATCGTTGTTAAAATACCTATAATATATAAATAAACTTATTTCAAGACATAATTGATTGTAGGAAATAGGTAAAGCTCAAGAGTTGTCTACTCTTTGGTCGGCAATTGTATCGAAACCACTTGTTTTACTCTTTCAGTTTATGACAAAGCCTAGGATCAGCTGTTGGTGCGCATAAACGTTGTTGAAATGCATGAGCGTGACACGACGACAATGGCAATGAAAAGGCTGCACAGCAATAACAAATTTTATGTAGAATCCCGTTTGTTCAAGGCTTACGGAATCGATGTCAAAGAGTGGTCTGTGTTTATCTTCTTGCGGCCTCAGACCGGTCACTTGAGACAAGTAGAACGGGTCGGCACCCAGAAAGTGTGGCAATGAGATGTACAGCGGCGCTGTGGGTCAAGAAAAGCTGCATTAGTGGGAAAATACAAAAATAAAAGCAATTAGGGGTTATAAATCAGTATTCAAAAACAATGTTAAGACAAAAATTGTAATTACTATAGTCTGAGATAAGGCTATACAGATTGTTAAGTTAAAGGGAAAAAAGACCAGGGAAGAACTTTTCTACAACCTTTAATCTATAACGTAGTTTATCTTTTTTGCAGCTATTTTGGGGTGTTTTTTTTTGTTTTGGCATTGTAGGCTAACAAATCCTGCTTTTATGTAGACAGGTATTCTAGGTTAGCTGCGCTTGTTTTATTAGCTTTAAAGTCTATGATTTGCTAAATTCTTCGTTAGCTGAATCTGTTTAATGAGTTTTAACCGATGTTAACTTATGAATTAGCCTACCATCAGTGCAGGGTTCGATGCTGTAGACTCCATTTGGAACACACTCTGGGACACAGTAACCAGACTTGTGCCCTTTAGTTTTGCCAATTCTGCCGTTCGAACCAACACCTGGAACTTTGTCTATCTCGCTACGTCCGCCTTTCTGACCGTCTTCATGGTCACTAAAAATTTGCCTAAATGATGGTTTAGTGGTCGACCTTACATCTGGTTTTGAAGATCTGGTTGGCGAGGGATTTCTCGCAGCTGTTGCCTCAGATGGAATGGTCGAGTTGAAGAATTGGCTGTCCGGAATAATGTACCTGAGTGTGTGAAGACCATTTTGCTTGCGGGTTTGCTTGAATTCTAGTTGGAAAGATCTGGGAAAGTTGGAAAATGTTAAAATGAGGTTGGTGTTTATGGCACTATATCACGAGGTATTAGGATAGGAAAACACAATTTGTATTTAGCAAACAAGTTAAAATAATTTTAACATGTATAACTAGTATACGTACCTGAAGAGCTGGGCAAAGAAAAATGTTACTTGGGACTTCTCATTCATGAAGGGTTTAAAAATGCTGCCATCTGGTGGTGAAGAAAAAAGTAAATTTTTAAGGAATCACTAAACAAACTGGGTTTGTATTTTCACTCCGCAAAATCATGCAAAAATTAGCGTATTGTTTTTACTTGCATCAAAAGTAGCTTAATTCAGACACACTAGTAATTTAAAGTGAAAAATTAATCTTACCAGTTCCTTTAATCTCGTTTGCTTCCTCGGTTGTCCAGTAGGGAAGTTTTCTGAAAGCAAAAAGTGTATGTTTAGTTGGCGAATGGAGATTAGGAATGTGTGATTTACTAAAAGTAGTTTTTGCAAAAAGTTATAAATATAGTTATTTGCCTGTTTTCATATTCGCAGTTTATTCTTCCATCACCCCACAGACAAGTAGCCGTGTGATTCGGGGCTAATTATTCAGCCGTAAAAGAAAAACGGCAAACTAAAATCGACTGTTCAAACAATGCAATACTAAAACAACTGGTGTTTATTTTAGCCTCAGCCAAATCTGGAGCGTTGGTTCTTTACCTGTTATAATCCCAAGAGTAAATATCGTTGAGTCGGCTGAAGTTGTCTGCCCCTGTGTAGACATTAAACATCCGCGACACACTAGAGTTATCCTGGAAATGTTCACATAAAAGAAGGATGGTTTAAAAATGGATGAACAAAATGGTGGGGTACGAGAAATTCTGTTTGGAGGTAGTTCATCATAACTTGGGAAGACATACTTTTTTATCCCATAAAATAATTTCGCATTCGTGGAGTGAGAGAGAGTAAGATATTTTAGAATTTAAGATGAGAGAACCAAAGTCAAGATGCATATATTCACGAAGCGATCTTAAAGTGCATGCAAATAATAAGTTTTCTATATTCAGGTCTATATGCTCTTGTTCTATATAACAGAGCTGCTGCCTTCACTCACCCTTCAGGTTTGAATCAATTATTCTAAAAAAAAAACAAGAATACAATAATGGTTACTTTAAAAAAATTGTTTGGATGCCTCCTCGTTAATATTGAAGCTTGTCTCCTAACATATGCAACCTGACACATTCCTCAGAGAGTAAGAAAGTATACTGACTTGCGTGCCGGGTATGTTTTAGAGAGAGTGAGAATTAGCATGGGGTAATCCGTGATTCGGTTTTATTTTCTACAGTAAGGAAAACAGTTCACTTATAAGAACAAAATCTTCAACTTTGATGAAGTAAACTGTGGAATACCTTGGGTAGGGCTGCCATCGTTGTTGGGATTTCTTCAGCTAGATGGAAATACCTGAACGGTGCCCAATTTGCCATCTCCTCTGTGAAGAAATATTGGAATCGAACGCATAAATAGAAAATACAAGCAAAGATATGTGTATATAGCGAGTATATTGGTAAAACTATCAACAATGCACAGAATAATGCTCAAGATAAAAATATATATCGGATGGTCTGCTTGCTGACAAAACTCCCGTGGAAAATACAAGCTTACAAAAAATGTTCTGCTTTAAAGAACAGATAAAAGGACCCAGTCATTCTGACAATCTCGTATTATACATTTTACTAATAGTTGATTCATACACTTCATGAGTTCAGAGTCACATCTTAAACGCATCCGGAATGTTCAAGCCTTTTGATGCCCATGAGGAAGAATGACCATCAGAACTTACTGATCTCCTGAAACACAGAGCTGTGGTATCCCCAGATAAGCTCTCTGATCGTATGACTCTCAACCAGGCGACTGGCTCTCTTGGATAACAGTCTGTTCAGTAAAACGCTGCTGGGACCCATGTAATCATCCAAAATCTGCAACATTGAAACATTTAACGCGTGTTCATAAAGATCAATTTCTCCTGGGACGTTTAAATCAAATGCGGCACTTGGCGCAATAACTATCTCTAGAGCATCATCAACAGTTTAAAACATAGATAATAGAATGATGTTGCAATTGTGCATGTGTAGATTAAAATGTTTCAACGTTTGTTTCATGTATGCGATAAAAACAGAGTGCGGTATATGAGCTGCTCTTATTATATATATTTAAGATTTGATCAGGTCTAACTACAGCCTAACAAATCTATGTTCTTCTATAAGATTAGAAACAATAAGGAATTTGATCAGGTCTAACCACAGCCTCACAAATCTATGTTCTCCTACAGGATTAGGAACAATAAAGAAATTTGATCAGGTCTAACTATCTATGCTGCTTACTAGTAAGGGGAAGTTAGCCGTGGTGATCTGATCATCCTGGGAGCCACTGGACGTGCTCTCGTCAAACGTGAATGTGTAGTGTTCTCTGTAGGAAACGGTCCCGTTATCGTTCCAACTGATGTTGATCTTCTCCACACCCACGCTGACAAAAAAGAAAGTATTTTAAAGGGATGATTAAAAACCGTTTTGTTGTCTTTGCGGTTTTCGTCTTCGTAATTAAATTAGTGATAGGGTAGCTAAACAGTGTCTTGTACGGGTATATGATATTAAAAAACTGTTGTGAGGTTCAAAATGGACTCCTCTTAGGAGTCGAACAGATAAGCTCATTATTTCTCCAAGACGGTTTGCTAAGTATCAAAGTTTCATGACTTTTTTCTCTTCTGTGCGGGTCGTGTGATCGTTTAAGTCTTACGTCATAATGTTATTTTAACTGCATGGTTAGACCTACAAATTGTATATCATTTTAAGATGCAAAAGTTTATAGCTAATAACGCATAAATACTGCAGGAATGTTCTTGACCGAGTACATACACAAAATAGGTACTGTATTAGAATTTCACCTGAAAGAATATGGTCCAACTTCGGTCAAAACCGGGATCTGACCATTATCCATAAATTGCTCAGGGTTGCTTATATTGAAGAGATAGACGTCGGCCACAATATTTGCCCTAGGATGTTTCCAGTTGTCCATTCCGGGACGCAAGACCAACGCCTACATAGAGTAAGCAGCCAGATTTATGACTTACCACTGAATTGAACATGTCTCAGATTTACATATTATATTACTTATTAAACTTGTATGATTTATGTTTCTTTTTGAGAATTTCGGCTATTTAATGGTATCAGGGTTATTTAGAAAAAAAAACAAGTTCTTATTGAAGATTAAACATTGCGCTGTCTCATTACAGAGATAAGGAAATAAGTGATGCATAGATTTTTGTTTCACGGCTATGTTTTGAACGAATATGTGAAACCAACCTAAATTACTGTCATCAGAAATTGAGTTTTAAATCAAATCACGATAAATAGAGGTAACACCTTAATTACTGAAAATTCGATAAATTTACACTATTGACATTAACGTACATCCTTGATTCTGTGGTCGACATACGGCGACACGACAAAATGGGTGACACACAGCACGGCGACGGCAACTATGAGCGCTGTTATGGCGAACACGGTGCGGGCTGGTGAGTAGACTTTTGGACAGCGGGCGCAGTCACAGCACCGGCGACAGATTTGGTACCGCCTGCACAGCCAGCAACAGATCGTGTTGGCCCAGCTCACGTCAGCGTCTCTGGCAGGGTCTATACCTGGTAAAGAATCACAAAGTTGCATGGCGACGGGGGAGGGGGGGTAAAGGTTGGAATAAAATTTGGTGAATTATATTTATCTGAACAAAAGATTCTTTCCATTTATTTATAATTTTTTCATTTAAAAAAGAATCAAGTCCTAAACACCGATGAGTATGTATTACCAGGATAATTCTACCCTGATTGTATAGAGAAACATTGTTTAAGGGTACAGAATTTTTTGCATTGATGAGTTTGATTTTTTTTTTTTATATTATAGTTTTAAGTCAAGTCACCAGCTACACTCTTGCTAAAACAGAAGGCTTTTTCCACAAGAGCGTTACTATAAGTCACCACCATCAGAAATATTGTCTTTACAAGGCATAAAGCCGTGTGCATTTCGACCTACATTTGAAGTTTTATCACTTCAAATGTAGGTCGCTATGCACACGGCTCTACTTGTGTAACAAAATGCCGGGTTTTTTATTTTTAATATTCAGAAACGCCCATTGTTGCATCTTAAAATTGACATCTACTAGTACCAATTCATTCACATTCGACATTGTCTAAGCACACACCGAGATTCTGAGTATCTCCTGTATTGGCCAGTGACGCCGTATCGATATCCACACTGGCTACGCCCACCGCCATGATAGGTTCCGGTTCCCGCTGGTCATGTCTACTAGCCCCACTCCCTGTCTTCGGGGGAGAAGCTGCCTCTTTTGTTGGAGATATGTTGGGTGACTTGTCCTCGTAGAAGGATCTAGACCGACCTCTATGGGACTGCGCCGTGGCTTCTGGCGATGTGGGCGACACTTGGCCTGTTGAGACTCGGCGGGTTGGACTCGGGCGGGGTCGAGCCACCGAGCTTGGTTCTCTCTGACCCTCAGCGGAGGACGCTCCGATACCTTGGTCGTCCGTATTCCGTGTGACGCGGGGTGGCGGGGCTGTTCAGAGGGAGATAGCAGCGTAAAACATGAGCAGCTTTGCTCTCTAGCAATGTAAAATTATGTATTAATTACAAATAAAAGCGTAGATGGCAAGATGATTATGGTTCAGCTGGAAGGAGTGGTATGGAGAAGTGATGCACCGGATAAAGAAGGGTGGAGAGCCAATGTGGAGCAGATTTGTCTGTAGAGAAGCTATGGTACAGTAACGAGTTTCTTAATGATGTAGGTATAATGATAGAAACAAGATTTCGACATGCTCAAAGACAAAAAAAATCATCTTACAATATACAGACACGAATACTACAGCATAAAATAAAGCCCTGGCTATCTTCATATCATCTTACAATATACAGACACGAATACTGTAGTATACAATAAAGCCCTGGCTATCTTTAAAAAAAATTTTTAACAAAGCAGATAGCATTCGTTCACTCAAAATGGACAAATAAGGTAGAAAACTCTGGAAACTAAAGCAATCAATGGCGAAAATCCCCCAGAAAGCCAGGAACACAGCAATGATTAGTAAAGGAGTGGCCAAGAATGTAAAAGGAGTAGCAGATGGTCCTAGGCAAACAGTAGGAAACAACCAATACAGTAAAAATAGGCCCCTACAGAGAGTACGGGAGATCAAGGAAAGAATAAAAAATTGAAAGCCAGCCTCACATCTAAGATCAAATGTCGGGAAAAGAAAAAATGCCCTAGCCCGGGTTGAACTCAGACATATGATCAAACATTACCCCCCTCCCCCCCCCCTCAAGTACCATCCTTTTAGTATAATAAAATTGTTTTATATACGCAGGTCTCTCTCGTTTTCAAAAAAAGCTATCATGCACGAAATGAGGAGCGAACTCAAGAATACTAAGACAAGTGTATCAAGATTCAATACAGACCAGCCATGCTATGGACTATGCATCACCTGCTTGATGAACAGCAGCAACACTCCACATAGCTTCTTTCCGAGACACAGAATTTGAACCTCAGGATAATGCTTGGAGCCAACAAATCAACGCCAACAACATTACACAGACAAGCAGAAATCGACACTCTAAACCAGAAGAGAGAATAAAACTATACTCTATGAGAAGAGTAAACGAAGCCCCACCTACCCACAGCATAGCATCCTCAAAGAGGAAATCAAGGAAAAGTACCAACTACGTTATGAAAAAATTGGTGCAAAACAAAGATTTGCTACGGCAGAAATACATCTCCGAGCCACTGAGAACAGCCGAGGACACCAGTGAAACAAAGCAAATATCAGCTGCAGCATACCAGGAGTCGAAAAGAAACATGAAAAAACCTCAAAACCTTAAAAATCACTTAAGCACATATACTAAACCTACCCTCACGATACCTGGACACATTATATATATACAGAAGGCTCTTTAGAAAATATGAAAGCGGGACCGCTGGGATTTCCTGATTGCACAAAAGAGGACATAACCAAGGTGGCAGGATCGGTTTGCACCAAAGTCAAAGCATAATTAATGGCAATCAATACAGCCCTAGAACACATTAAAACAAGCCAACAAGACACCAGTAGAGAACAATATACCATATTCTTTGACTCCTAAGCTGCACCATAAAATATAGAGCAAGAATCTTCAAATTATCAGAAGCAATAGCATCCCTCCTAAAGTACCACAGCTTTGCATTTCAGTGGATACCATAAAACTGCGGAAATCCTGGCAACAAATTTTGATCATGATAATTATTATATTTTTTTAAATCCAACTAAAAAACAAATTTCAAGTACATGTTGGCCTAGAGTGGTATCCCAGTCAGGAAATTCTCAGCACTTTTAGGCAGACCGGCTGAACTATTCGAAGTTTTTCTACCATAACAGCTATGTCAATGGTGACTCTGCAATTCAGGTGGAATTTCAACTGAAGAAATTTACTTGCTTCCTATTTCCGTTTTTTTTTAGAACATGAAACCGAAAATTGCTTTTTTTATCATAAATTGCTAAATTGCTTTTCTGGTTTGTTTTACGCACACGGGGTTTGAGGAAGAAATTTTGGTCATGACAATTATTTTATCGTATTAGCCTATATCTTTGCGGGCTATCGAAGTAGTTGTGTCGGCATCAAGTCGACTGAGCTTTCATATAAAAATGTACAGTAAATGTCACTCACGCAGCAAGGGAAGGGGGTTTGGCGTCTCGGCAGGTTTTGCCTGCGTGTCATCACTCTTAGAGCTTCCGCCCTTAGTCAAGAACAAGATATCGTCTTCTGACAGAGTTATCCCGGCTCCTGCACTTCCGATTTCGCCTTGAGCATCTCCCTGTTCAGCTGGTTTCTCCTGGTCTGCTTGTGCTTCAGTCTTTCCGTCTTTAGAATTCCCGTTCTCTGCATCCTCAAAACTGTTGGTTTGAGAACCATCTGACCCCGGTGAGGACATGGTCGCTAGCTTATCACGTAACCTTCACGAAGGAAAAGGTTTCCAAAAGTTTGCAGCTTGTCACACGGGGTCTGTGGAAAATATTTTAAAAGTGAAATAAAGTCTTTGGCATCGAGTTGATTCTTATATGCTGCGTGCGACCTGTTCACTATTATTTTCTTACTACTTATGTTATCAGAAAAAGTGTTCAGGTGATAAAGGCTTACTATGGGCAGGAAAATCCAGGAACGCAGCACAGTAGCGTCACAATAGCATTTTCTCTAGACTATGAACTAAAAACTTGAGTGTATAAGTTGGGCAAACCGCAAAATTCGCTTTTTAGCTCTATTATCTATGGACCATCGACACGACAAATTATTGACTGCACCACAATTATCCCACAAGAGACTCAGTATTATTCATAATTATTAATAACATTCACTTTGAAATCGTGTTAGATTTTGTTAAGACATTAAAAGTTACTGGAAGTGCATGCACAATCAAGGGTAGTAAAATCAAGCCAAGAATTTCCAGCATAAAACAATCATATGGCCAAGAAAAAAAAATATAATGAATACTGCTGCAAATCAGTCTCATATATAGTTAACTTGCTTGATCATAATGGATTTCCGCACCTGGACACTAAGACCAAACGACTCGCATTGACTGGAAGGATTTCCAAACCCCTGCACCAATCTGGCTAAACCTGAACTGCATGGTAATAAGTTCTATTTGTTTTGTTTTTTTTAGAGAAAAAACCCTGCACAATGAGATTTATTATTTTCAATGACAACAAACATCGCTGACGAATTTAAGGGTAATGAAAAATAATTTCAAATTAAATTACATGTAGTGGCAATCCGGTGCAGAAATCCTGTCGTTTAATTTGGTAGTTTATTCTTAAATGGAGATGGTTAAAACATTTTAAACTTCTGAATTGATCTTGTGAAATATTTTTAAAATTCTTAAGACTAGATATCTCTTTATTGTGCTCCAAAATGTTTGGTCAAGGTTTTTCTTCAGTCATTTTTTTCTTAAGTCACGCATATTCTGCCAAGGCCAACAAATGCGCAGTAGGGACTATATGCAGTGAAAACCATGGAAGATGTCCCCGACAGTCTTTTCCATATTTGGCACAGGTCTTTGGTACAATTTGTTTTAACACAGGCATGTTGTCAAGATTTCCGCAGTAAGGTGCCACTATTGAATTGTTTAAGCAGTAACTCATTGCCATTCATTTCGTCAGCAATGTTTGTTAGAATTTTAAAAAATGAATATCGCTGCTCGGACTTTCTTAAAATCTCATAGAATTTGTTACATGAAGTTTAGGCTTAGCTAGGATGGCACCCTGTATGGAAATACTTCAGGTGTATATTTCAGTTTATTTATTTATTTGCATTCCACCTTTCCTCACATGTAAGCTCAAGGCGTAACATTAGCATGGTTCTAAAAACAAAGTACATGTATATCAAGCTTAAAATCCATGATATCACAAGCATTAAAAAGTATGAATGACTAGAAATTAAGGCTTTCATAAAAAAAATTGAAGTTAATGAATTGTTTTTCATGACTATCCCAGTCATCAGTTGACAATGACAATAGTAACTTAAACATTATAATGGAAGGAGAGGTGAGCTTTCAGCCAGAAAAGGCTTCTTGTGGGGGTCTTAAAAACTGGGAAAACTAGCCCATCCATTTCAAATCACACTTGCTGTAAGGGGCATTTATTACGGTCTCTGATATCTGCAAATAGTCATGTTTTTTTTTTAATTTAAGTCAAAATCGTGGTGCCTATAATTTTAAAAAAATCTATAGCCGACTCTCATGCTATATACGTTTAAATAGTTTGTAAATTCTTTAATAGAGTGATGGGGGTTGGTTGTTTCAACTTTTAACTTCCGAGTCAACTTCGAGGTTATATCAGAGAAAGCGTTGGAGACAACTGAAAGCGTGCTTCCACACTGTGATGTAAGGAGCACTTGCATACACCACATCCAGTCACATTATCCTGACACCGACCAGACTTAACATTAAATCCTTTATGCCAGACACTAGGCGGATCAGCTGCTAATACCAATTTTAAAGT